>JZKD02S2073132.1:67285-93600 GCA_000966675.3 Picea glauca
TTGTTATACTTGCAAAAATTTTGGACATAAGGCAATTAATTGCAGAATCAATGAAATGAACAAATACACAAGAAACATGAATGGTGTAAATAGAAGATATGGAAATAATCGTGGAGTTGTCAAAAATGGTTATAATTAATTTTCCCCATTGATGGACAAAAATATTGTATGCTACAAATGTAATTATCTTGGACACAAAGCATGAGATTGCAGATATATGATTGAAGATGGCTCTATGCCAACCATAGTATGGAGAAGAAAAGAGATTCCAAACAATGAAGATTGTTGAATAAAATTATCCACTGAAGAATGTAAAGAAGAAGATGAATGTTACATATATAGTGGATGTTCTTCACACATGACCGGGGATCAAGGCAAATTCATCATCTTGAAGAGAAAGGGTGGCAATGTTTCATTTGGAGATGACTCATATTCCAAAATGCTTGGAGAAGGTGTAGTAGAACTTGGAAAAAAAAATGTAAAAGCAAAGAATGTCCTATTGTTTGAAGACTTGAATCATAATCTACTCAGTTTTATTAAAATGTGTGATTAAGGATACACTCTTACGTTTGAATCCTGAAAATGTAAAATCAAACTCAAGAAGATTGGTTGCAACTGCAACAAGAAGACTGAACAACAAATACATCCTAGACATGAATAAGAGAGAGAAGATAGAAGCCACATAAAAGGATTCCAAGAAATAAAAAGTCCCAAAGACCAAAAATAAGGATGAAGTATTATTGAGTGCCACATGTTCAGGGGGAGTAGCCCCAAAGAAGAGAGTTACCTTTTACCATTAAACTCAAGGGGAGAATCCCTACCCTTTTCCATTGATGTCAAAGGGAGAGAGAAATTGGGATCATGATGATAGGGGGAGAATGAGTGTTGCCATCAATGACAAAGGGGGAGATTGTTGGAAGATTGGTTGTTATCATTGATGTCAACCCTAGTCATGGGTTTTGGACTGCAATATTGATGAAGGTATTTGGACATGAAGGACAATGCACATGCATATACAACACCCATGGATGGATAGTATACATCATGTTGTTTCCGTTGATATGTGGCATGTCACGTGGATCCTCATGGTTGAGGAGAAATGAATTTTTGAAGATGACAAAGTGAATTGAAGAAGGAAGTACATGTAGGCCCTAAAGATAATTAAAGAAAAGAATTACAAAATAAGAAAGTTTCAAGTCGGCCCTAATGTCAAAAGGAAGTGACATAAATGGTATAAATAAATATCGTTATACATTCATTTTATACACAAGTCGAATTTAAGAGGAAATCAGAAGTAAAGAAGGCCAGATTTCAAGGGAGGATGAAGTATTTTGGTGATGTGTTTTAAGACATATCAAGGTACCTGTGGAAAAAAGTTCATCTATTTATTCGCTATAATTATGGAGATACACTTTGTGGAAGATAGGGTTTGTGACCAGTCTTGAAGCTAGTCAATAAACAGGTGTTCCTTGTAAGACAATCATAACTTATTCATAGAGAATCCAAATGAAGTGGGACAAATTTCATTGGAGAGAGTACAGACTTTAGTTTCTTGTGTGTGAGTTTCATAATTGGATGTTAAATATTGAGTGCAGGGAATTCTATGCAAGTTCACTCTCCTGAATAGACCAGAATTGAAGAAAGTCTACCATTCTTTCTATAACTTCTTTTTGGGGAGGATTCAAGGAGTGAAACTTGGAGGAGTTTCAGAGAATACATTGAGTAAATTTATATACAGGATCCGAGTACTCCAAGAATTGAAGAATTGTAGAAATTGAAGAAGTCTCAAGAAGAATTATCAGGTTCTATGTGATGATTGGTTGATTGTGATGATTTAATGTGAAGTTTTATTATCTCTCGTATATTCTTGGGTGGAAGGAAGGGGCAAGGATGGAGAGTTCAACTCTCTCTTGATATTGGATGATTGTATCTTCCTCTTGGATTTTTATCCCTCCCTTTACATTTGGAAGTTGTAGCTACCTTTGGAAGTCATTACTTCCTTTGAACAATAACTATTGATTATTTATCATACATTGTGCATGGTGTATTGTGGTGTATTGGTGTAACTCTTATACTATTGTTCATTGCTCATTGGATATAATTGAATGGTTTAAGTATAAGTTGAAAAATGTTATAAATTGTACTTGATATTGATTTACCCCCCTCTCAGTATCAACACAAGCAATGTAATGGTACATGAAAAAAAATATTGTATTTGTGAGTTGTATCTCAATAGGAGGATTCCCTCTTGAAGAGGCAAGTGAACAAGAGAGGATCCCTTCCATAATAGGATGCATTGTATGGTGTTTCCCTACCTAACGGGTTTTGATATAATAAATTTTGATTTCTTCTATATTGTCCTTTGGATCTATTGTTTATTCAACATTTGTGGTGATTATATTTGTATATCCACTTGGGTACATAACACTCAGCATCCATGAAAAGTGTAATTATGTATATTGTTGTAGCTGATATACCCCCCAAGTTTCGCATGATTTTATTCAGGACATGGGCCAAGAAAGTAGGAGGATCCCTATATATGGATCTTACATATACAACCATCCCTATTTTCGGATGAGAACATAGAAGAATATATAGAGAATTTAGGTTGGAATACATTATGAGTGATCATCAAAAGCCAAGTAATCATCCAATTTATACTATTGAGGATGAAATTGGGTCATGTATTTTTCATATAAATGATGATGTTCCAGAAATATCAGGCAACAAATCCAAAAATCAGCCACTAGTAGACCAAGGAAATTAAATCTGAAAGATGTATTTTGAGGGCTCATCTTCAAAGGAGGGTTTTTGTGCCGGTATAGTCCTAATTTCCCCTTAAAAGGAGGTGGTTACACTCTCATACAAACTAGAATTTGAAACAACTAAAATTATAGAAGAGTATGAAGCCTTGGTGTTGGGGTTGAGAGCTTCTAAAGACATGGCCATTGAAAAATTCATAGTATTTGGCGATTCTGAACTAGTTTTCAATTAGGTCAAGGAAATTTATCAAGAATTATGGGACATAGTTGAAATTTTCTTCCTAGCATTCAATATTTCCTTTGTCCCCAGAGAGGCCAATCAAAGGGAATATTCTCTATCTCTGGCTGCTAGTACCTTCATGCTTCCCATTGGTCTGAATTCTAAATATGAGGTGGAGGTTAGGCACAGGAAAACTATACCAGACAATGTTAAGCACTAGCATGTTTTTAGTGATGATCTGGAGCTGAAGAGTTTTCTGCAAATCATTGAGGAATTCTCAAATATCTCCATTGATCAAGAGAACAAGGAAGATGAAACAAAAAATTAGGATACACCTCCTTTTCTGAACAAGGTGGCTAGCCACAACATTGCATAGTTCAAATCAAATCATATCCCAAGGGGATTAGTACCACTGGAAAGGTTGTTTGACAACAGTGATGCTTCCAGGAAAGATATCATTCAAAGTCAGGAACCAGAGGTTTTGGAATGCAATATTGAGATAGATACAAATCCCAAAATTGTCAAGTTATCAAGAGCATGACCAAATGATCAAAGAAATATGTGTGAAATCCTCATGAAAAAATTTGTTGATATTTTTACATGGTCTTATGAGGAATTGAAGACCTTTGATATTGACATCATTTAGCACAAGATTCCTTTGAAGGTAGGCTCAAAGCCATTTAGGTGGAAAATTAGATAATTCAATCCTTTGCTAATGTCTATTATTGAAAAAGAATTGAAAATAATGCTTGATGCAAAAATCATTGTGCCCTTAAGATATTTATATTAGGTGGCTAGCTTGGTTCCTGTCAAGAAAAAGAGTGGAAAAATATGCTTGTATGTGGACTTCAGAAACTTGAACAAGTGTTCGTTGAAAGACAATTATCCATTTCCCACGATGGAGAATATTTTGCAAAGGGTAGTAGTTTCCCACATAATTTCCATGCTAGATGGTTATTCTAGATATAACCAAATAGCAATGCTTGAAGAAGACAAGGAGAAAACAACCTTCACTACCCCATGGGGCACATTCATGTATGAAAAAATGCCCTTTGTCTTGATGAATGAAGGAGCCAACTTTTGCAAGGCCACAGACATTGCATTTGTGGGTGAAAGGAGAAGTTCATGGTTATATACCTTGATGACATCACCATATTCTCAAAATCTAATGATGAACATCTACAACACCTGGAGCAATTTTTTAAAAATGCAGAAGGTATGGAATCTCTTTGAATCCCAAAAAATCACATTTTTCTATGTTAGAAGGAAAGATCCTAGGTCACATTATATCAACAGGAGGGATAAAGATAAACCCGGTAAGGGTAGATTCTATTCAAAAAATTGACATCCCTAAGAATAAGAAGGCCATCCAATCTTTCATAGGAAAAATAAATTTTTTGAGACACTTTGTGCCAAATTTTGTTGAGATCATCAGGCCTATTAATAACATGTTGGAAAAAGATACTGACATCAAATAGACATAGGAATAAGGATCATATTTCTAGAGTATAAAGAAGGCTTTGATTGAATCCCCTACTCTGGTTTGTCCAGACTATTCCAAAGAATTCATGATTTTTTCCTTTACCTCTAAGGAGACTATTGATGTTGTATTGTTGCAAAAGAATGAAGAAGGGAATGAGAAACCCATTTCCTTCTTCACCAAAGCACTCAGGGATGTTGAAGTAAAATATGAAATATTGGAGAAGAATACCTATGCATTAGTCAAAGCCTTGAAGGCCTTCAAGGTTTATATTTTTCAATCCAACATAACAACTTATGTTCCTAGTAGTAGTGTGAAGTAAATTCTTGTCCAACCAGACGGTAAGGGGAAGAGGGGAAATGGTTAGTCAAACTTTTAGAATATGACCTACACATAAATCCCACTAAGATGATTAAGGTACAGGTCCTTGCAAAGAGATTATCTGATTCAAACTACAAAGCATTGGAATTGCACCATACCTTTACCTAATTAGATGCTCCAATGATGCAGGATGGGAAGAACACCATACAGGTACTTGACCAATATTCTCTTTCACCCTGGTATAGAGATATTTTTTATTTCTTGGAGCACCTAGAATGTCCACCAAAATTGGAGAAATCCAAAACTAGGTCTCTTAAATTGAAAGTTGTAAAGTACTACATCATGAACTAGAATTTATATTGGAAAGACCTTGCCGATATCTTGCTAAAATGTTTGAATGAATATGAGTCTAAATAGATCATAACAGATATCCATAAAGGATTTTGTGGAGGGAACCAACATAATAAAGCTACAACCATTAAATTTATAAGGGTTGGATAATACTATCCCACCATATTTTTTGATGTGTTTTCCATGGTCAGAGCTTGTGAATAATGTCATAAATTTGTTGGAAACTAGAAATTGCTCTCACTTCCCCTAAAACCCATTAAAAATAGTTGTCCATTTAAAAAATGGGGCCTATATTTCATAGGTGATATAAACCCACCCTCTAGGGGACATCACAAGTGGATTCTTACTGTGACTGACTTCTTTACAAAGTGGATTGAAGTTGTTCCTACCCAGAATGATATTGATAAGGTGATCATGAATTTCTTGTAGACAAACATATTTATCAAGTTTTGATGCCTTAGGAAATTGGTAACAAAAAATGCTCTAGCATTCAAATCCAAAGCCATGATTGATTTATGTGGGAATCACAACATGATCTTGACACACTCTATACCATATTACCCACAGGGAAATGAGTTGGTTGAGTCATCAAATAAAACCCCCATTAGGATCATTAAGAAGCTGCAGGATGAAAATAAAAAATAATGGTTTCCAAGCTGAGGTATTCCTTATGCGCTGACAGGATCAACACCAAGAAATCATTGGGAACCTCTCCATTTTAGCTACTTTATGGAGTGGATGTTGTTTTTCCAACTCATCTTGGCCTGTCGGTATTGAAATTTTTGTAGTAGGAATTGGAGGAGCCTGATGACATCTAAAGAATAATTTTTCAGATTATTGAAGTTCAAAAAAGGAGAGAAGTATTGAATAAGAATAATGAGGCCTACCATAGGAAGGTCAAGGAAGCCTTTGACAGGAAAACCAAAAAGGAAAGTTTTCAAGAAGGTGATCTGGTTTTGAGGTGAGATGTTAGGAGGGAGGATAAACCCAAGCATGGTAAGTTTGATAAAATTTGGTTTCTCCCTTTCAAAGTGGCCAATTTTCTGGATAATAATACATTTATATTTCAAAATCAGGATGATAATGAGATCTTTGGGGGCCCAGTCAATGGGCACTTCCTAAAGGATTTCTAGATGAACTAGAGGTGGTTCATTTTGTACATAGTTGTTTGGATTTTCAGTTTGATTCAGTAGATTTGTTTAAATAAGAGACTCCATATCCTAATAAAGGAACTAGGGTATAGTTGTAGATTTGATTTTCAGTTGAAATAAGATAGGTAACATGGCTGGTAAATAGAGTAAAGGTGATTGGTGACAAGGAGGAATAAAGAGCTAAGGCACACCATTTGTTGTTCTTAGAACATCACAGGGAAGTGTTATCCCCCAGTTGGAGCTAATGTTAAATCCTAGGTATTCACCTCTTCATTCTATCCCTCCACCATCCCATCCATCTGTTAGCCTAGTTTTACTTACTTTCTCTTCAACGGTGTGTTGAGTCAATTTAATTCGATTTTACCTTCCTATTGTTTTTCATCATTTCCTTTCTTATAAGTTTAATACAAGCCATGATTTAAATTGAATTGGGCACATCACCATTGGGTATGTCACTACTGGGTTGCAAACAGGTTAACTTAGGCCTTTGATGTAAAAATATATTGATTGTAAGAATGCCCCTATTCTTGCAAACAAAACAAAATGCAGTTTTTTATTAGTTTTAATGTTAAAAAAATATTTAAAAATTTGAATAAGGTGTATTGGAACCTCGTGTGGGTTTTCATCTCTTTTTGCACTCAAGATCACATTTGTTACCACAAATTTAACCATCATTATAGACTTCGTTCTAAGGATCATGCAGTTTTTCACGTTGAACTGTTATTATTGCAAGGTCGTGTGTAATATGTATTGCAGGTGGTAAAGGAACCCGGAAAATAACATGCATTCGACCATCACTTCTAGTAGGAGAAGATAAAACACAATGGTGTCTCCCTGAGATCATTGGAAATTGAACATAATAGATCCAAATGGGATCGAACTATTTGAATCCATACCTGAAATTAGAGATATGTTTATCAGAGCATAATGGTTAGATTTTATATGAGCTTTCAACGAGCATCACATAGGAGTGGCCCTTCTCTTTGCACAGAATTTTGATGGGTTTCAAAAGCAACCCGGGGACACCACCATTCATATGATAGATCACTTCATTGTTGGGGCGTTCTCTCTCTCAATCAGTTGCGAAAGATGGTAGAAAAATAAAAAATTGCCAATTGAAATTTGCAACAAGTTTATGGTGGCAGAACACCAAAACCCTAATTGGAGCTAGGGCATATCAATTATGTGGATTAAATAAGAGTGGTGAGGCATTCTCACCGTAGTCCAAAGGTATATAAGAGGATAAGGTCATTTCTCAATCATTCACTGTTATCACCTTCAATTTCTTATGCACTTAAATGGTGACAAGGAATTAAACATTCCCTTCTTTTTGCTTAAAATCTTAACTAAAATGTCTAAGAGAATCCAAAATTACCTTGAATCTACTCATAGAAGTTTATATCACTAAGGATTTATTAAAAATTTGGTTCTATTTTCTTTAAATGAAATAGAAATTCCTTGGAAGTATTTTCTTCAGTCTATAGGGTTACAAGAAGAAGGGTAGGGAACTGATTAACAACAAGAGGAACATGAAGTTGATCTATAGTCACCAGAACAGAGGGATGAGGCTAACCAAGAAACCATGGTTTCTCCAGAACCTGGGTGTTCATTGAAATTTTCCTAGCATGCTAAAAAGAACACCACATCTAGAAAAGAGAGAACCCAATCTGAGAAATCCAGATCAATTACTCCACCAAAAGAATAAACTTGATGAAGACAGTTAAGATCATCTACAATAAAATAGAGGGAAAATGAAAGAAGTAAGGTTTATATTAGATAGGGAGAGGAACAAGCCACCCCAGAAGTTCCATTTTCACCTAAACATTCTGAATATGAGCCTGTGTCCATGACCATGCAACAAGATAAAAGTCCTAAGTCAAAAACAAGAAGGCAGAGGAGGGTTAAACAACCCAGTCCCGAGATAGTTTCAACACAATTTGTGCCTCTAGACACATTGTTTAAGGAATCTCATGAGGACAAATAGAGTAAAAAGAGAAAAGGGATCCAGGACCTTGAAATGATTAGTAAACCTAATAAAAAAACTAAGCTCGCAAACCAATTGATGTTAAATTCCAATGCACTATTTGACCTGTCCTTAAAAGAGAAAAATCCCATAATAATTAAGGATGAGCACACTGAAGAGGACCTCTAAAAATTTTCCAATATGGATGAAATAGCTATCCATACATTGAAAGATATGACAGGGGATAAGGAAAGGAAGAAATACAATAAAGGGAAACATCAGGTATGAAGTATGTTGTTGAAAAACAAAGTACCCTGCAAATATGGAATTAGAACAAAATGTGATGGACTTTGTCCTAGACCCTAAGAAAGACTCTGATGACATAGCTCCATATGAAAATATAATTCATGAGAAGGTTACACATGATGTAAATCCAGATATCAAAGGAAAAATGTCGAGGATGCAACAACCTATGAGAGGAAATTGATCAAAAACCTGAGAAAGCACCTAGGTATGAAATGAGGCCAAGGAAATTCAAGTTGTCCATTGACCTCAATAGACTTGTTCCAGAGGAGAAACAAGGGATCAAGGATGGAATCAAGGTAAAGAGATTGATCAATCCAAAGGTTGAATCATACAGGGAGATGGATGACAACCACCAGGTGCAAGTTCTGAAACAACAAAATGTTGACATGAAGCAGCAAATTCAAACTATTTAGCAACAAAAACAAGATATTGCACTGCAACACACTAAGCTCCAAAAAAAGTATCGGAAACTGCAAAAGAAGCACCAGAAAACAGATTCTGAAGATTTTTTGTTATGCGCTTGTTTTACTTCAGTTATCAACAATGAATTCCAGTTGCATTAATATAATTTTGTTTTGGTTTAGTAAGAGGAACTGATGCCACTAGTAATAAGATGTTATCTTTTGATAAAAAAATTGTTTTTGAGGTCAAATTGATGGAGAATTAGGAACTATCACTTCACCCTAAATCCACTCAAGTCAAAGAAATGTTTACAAATTGTAATTAAGGAGTGGTAGTGAAGTTGTACCTACAAGGTCGGTTGGTGATGTAAAGTGGAACTTTAGAGTTAGATCTTGGGTAGGTAGTCGGACCCTCTTTGTATAGAGATAAATAGATGGATTTTTTAATGTAAAAGGGTTCAGTTTTTGGTGGGGGATTAAGATATCAGGATATAATTTTGGATGATGAAATGTAAATACCTACAAAGCTTTCCACTTAGTGAATATAAATTCTAGTGAAAAATCTGTCTCTTTTCTCAATTTTACTTGTATTTTCTTCTTATTTGGATGCACATTGAATGTCTTACAAAGAAAACGTTCTTTATATTTTAGATAAATGTGTTTACAAGATATTGAAAAATGTGTTTTCAAATGTTGTTTTAGGTTTAATACAATGTGTTAGATATGAAATTTCCAGCTACAAGTAACAAATTGTATGCTTGTTAGTTTTATGTGTTCTATTCTTTCATCTTTTATCTGTTACACCAACATGAATTCCACTCACTAAGGGAAACATTGTGGTGAATGTTGTTAAACTGCCCAACTTGATCCTTGTCCTTGAAAACCTACCCATCTGCTAACCAATAAAATTAATTCATAAAAACCAATCATTCCAACAGTTGATGTGTCCTAGTGCTTCCCTTTAACAGTCAGGTGCAAAACTTAGGACCAACATCCATTGTAGGGTGTTCAAATATTAGGGAATCATGTATCGGTTGTGCTTGATAAATATCATCATAGAAAACCATATATGTGTTTCCAAAGTACTTTGTTTGTATATGTTTTGTACTTCTTATTCTATTATCAATGGAGAATAGGGATCCACCTTCAACTATATAGGCTTCATTAATGAAGACAAGTTGTAATTCCCAATAAATATTTTTGAAGGCGTCTAACATTTTTTTATAAGTGGAAGGAACTGAGACTTATTGAAAGGAATTATAAATGTAGAATTGATTTTTGTTCCACCTACATTGTAAGCAACTTTACTTGTGTATGCCCATATCAATCCCTTTGGTTTCAAAGGAACAATTGTATTGTCTGCATCATGTATTCATATAAGCATTTGGAATATCATTTTTCTTGTGAATTGTTTCCCTATTCCTGCTCCACCTATAAGAAACAAGTACAATGTCGTGTGCATGTCCTTTAATTTATTTAGGGAAATGTATTTGACTATTACTTGTTTTTCTCTATTCAACATTATTCTAAGTATGTGATATTATTTATTCTCAAGAAAAAATGGATGGATTGTTACATGGATCCCAAGATTAATTGATCGTTTCATATTTTTTCCTCTAGCACATTGCATGCCTACTTGAAAATTGTACTATTCACAATGAGGTGTATTTGTTCCTCATTTTTTCAATGTGTCATCAATATCGACAAGGAAATTATCTAGTTGTTGAATCAAACTTTCCATATTTCCCCAACTTAGTTTGATATTGTATGTAAAGTGAGCTTCATTCCCTTGTATTGTACTTTCATGAAAACTATAAGGAGTGTGCCATGTAGGAAAGCTATGTTTTAATGTATGTTTACTTTTTTCAAATGGCACATATAGAAATAGTTTCTCTATGAATAAATTTTCATAGTCAATGTATTTGTTGTATTTGACTAATCATATTACCTTTGTTTTTTTTATCTTTTAAATATGCGTGTACCATTGTTTTGGTACTTGCAGACAAACTCAATGAGATATATATTATTAATAGCATGTGGGCATTCAATGTAGTAATCAATAATAGATTGGTACAACAAATCTTTTGAATCATTAGGATCTTGTTTTAGTAAAAGGGAGGTTTTAAATACAATTGTGCATTTCTCTATTGGAAATGTGTTTATAAATATACACTCTCTTGAACTGCAATTCAGTGGTAGAGAAAGCACTATATGAACTGCTTGTTGAGCAGACATCTATTGGAGTTACTTTACACACCTAGGATTTATTTTTCCTAAGGTTTTTATTTTTTATTATTCATTATTAGTCATTATCTAGTTTCCTATTTTTTAGGAGAGAATATTCCACCTGAATAATATTCTCTTCAGTTGACACTTTAGTTTGACTAGTTGAGTTGAGTCTAGATGTTGCATTGGTTTTGTCACCATGTAACATTGGGATCATCACCATGCTAATGCACACTTGCCTTGGTTTCATCACCAGACTGACGCATTACCCTTGATTCCTTGATCTACTCCTCACAACACTATGTTTCAATCAGTTAACTGAAGACTGATTGACTAGTTAACTAAGCTAGGTGGCAGTTCACTCCCGTAACTGCCTAAGAGATTAGTCTAGGTGGAATTTCACTCCCGTAACTATTGGTGTGTGTACATATCACTCTATAATACCAATATGGTGCATTGTTTCTCCTCCATTGCACATTTATTAAGTTATACATAGTATATCATGTGTAAATTATTCATTATTCATTACCATTAATGAGAATTCCTCCATTCTTTCTCTCCTTCTTCTTCTTTCTTAATTTCTCTCTGCAAATGTGTGCAGTATTTTCTAGATAGATATATTATGTGTAGGCTCAACACATTTACATGGTATCAAAGCTGAAAAGCTACTAAGTAAAATATACACCAAACGTTTTTGTAGGTACAAAAGATTGAAGACAACAGAAAGATGGATTTCCCAAAATAATTCATTCTTACACCTTACAGTTACTTTGCATGGAAGGATAAAATAGTCATACATATTTGAACCAGAGGATTGTATAGGTTAAAATTGAATACATACATAGAACCAACATCATCCATAGAAAAATCCAAGTACTTAAATCAAATGGATGAAGCATTCAGAACAATTTGCAGTCTTATTTCTCTCGATCTCGTTTTTCACATATCTTCCTATAAGTCTCTGAATGAAGCCTGGACCACCTTGGAAGGGATATTTGGAAAATAGGATGAGATGAGGGGACACATGCTGGAGGTGTAATTGCTCACATTGGATCCAAAAAGCTTCGACAATATCCAAGATTTGTTTGCAAAATTCAATGATTTACTATCGCAACTCAAAGCTTGCAGGGTTGATAAATCTGAGGAGAAACAAATAGTTCTCACCATTCTCGCCAAAATTGGTCCTGAATTCTCTGTGTTCATTTCCACATTCCATTCAGTTAGATTCACCTCTGGATCCACCTGAAAGATGCCTTATCTTGAGGACTTTATCAAATTCTTGGCACAAGAGAAAACCAAGCTCATCAACATGGGAAAATCAAAGGCCCAAAGGTGCATGCACTTAATTTGCAATATGGAAGCCATAAATATAATAAATATAAAGATAAATGAAAAAGGAAATCTCATGCCAATACAAAGAAGGAAGGGTACTCAAAACCCTTCACCGATGCCTCTAAATCCAAAGGGGAAAAGGGAAGAAAAGGGGAGAAATGCACATACTATCACAAAGGATTCCATCTAGAATCCACATGTATGAAAAAAAAATAGATCTAATGACTCAAATAATTCAACAAAACAACCTTGGAGACCACATCCTAGAGGTTTCCAAGAAGAAGAAGCCAGCAGATCAGAATCCCAAGAAAGGCAATTATAGCCATGCCTTGATTTCCATCAACTCCTCTCCTGATGCCTGGATCGTAAATTCAGAAGAATCAGATCACATGGATGCCACCCAAGTATTCTATTCTTCATTGGATTCATGAAAAGGTACTCATATTCTTATGGGGGGAAACTCTCCACTTGAAGTCACTGGAAAAGGAAGGATTGAAATCACCAATGAAAACTTTGAGAATGTGATGCATGTTCCCAAACTTTTTGTCAACCTTCTCTTCATGTATCAGATGACAAATTCCAGCAGCGAAAATAAATTCATATTCACACCAAATGAAGTGGAAATATATGACATGAAAACCAACTCCAGGGTTTCTACCGGTGAGGTAAATTATCAATCTAGATTGTATACATTTTCTAAGTTTATTGAACTAGATTTTTCTTTACTGCTTACCCATGTTGATGCAACTAGTAGGATATGTCAGGAGAGGTTTGGACATTTGAATTTCAGATATATGCAACAAATAAGAAATAAAATTTTGGTTGATGGTCTACCAGAAATCCATTTCTCCAAGGCAGTATGTGAGGGATGTATTCTTGGAAAACACCCTCAAGAGAAATTCAACAAAGGAAAGTCTCAAAAATCTTTCGTGCCTTTAGATATTATCCATAGTGACCTCATGAGTCCTTTCCCGTATCCATCTATCAGAAAAGAGAGGTTTGTTCTCATTTTTGCTGATGATTTCTCTTGTTTTACATGGATTTACTTTCTTAGGAAAAAATATGAAGTCTTTCAACAACTCAAAGATTTCAAAGCCCTGGTTGAGACATAGTCTGGAAAGAAAATCAAAATCCTCTGAACTGATAATAGGGGAGAGTATGTCAATCATGATATCCATAATCTTTTCCATGAGGTAGAGATTCAGTTGCAACAAAAATTTCCCTATAATCCGCAGGAAAACGAAGTTGTTGAGAGGAAAAATAGATCACTAAAAGAGATGACATCTTGCATACTGCATGCAAATTCACTACCACAGAGACTATGGGACAAAGAACTTAATTGTGCGACATACATCCAAATCAGATATCCCCATATATCTATCAAGAATAAGACCCCCTACAAGGCTTGGAGCGGCCTCAAACCATAAGTGACCCACTTTCGTATTTTCGGTTCACGTGAATGGGCCCAGATTCCCTCTAAAAATAGGAAGGCACTTGATCTACAGAGCACTAAGTGCATTTTTGTTGGATACCCCAAAGGTTTGAAGGGATACATAATTGTTGATCTTTCCTCAGAACAACTCTTCATTGAGTGTGTTAGCGACCAAAAATGCACTCTTGACAGGTCAATGCCACATTCAAGCCATGAGTCAATAATTCAAAGCGTCGAGTCTTTTTCTGTTATCAATTTATTTTCTACTTCTAATCATATATGCCTAAAACTTCCATGAAACAAGGGATATATCCCTTGCATGAATTTTTACAGTCATTAGGCCGCATGCGATCAGATGTTTCTGCAATACACCATGTGGGAAGTATAGGGAATACTTCAAATTCATTCCATCCTCAAAGAGATAAGTGGTTAACATATGTTTTAAATGATGCAAATGATTAGATATATTGATCAATGATAAATTGCTTGGTGATTGCAAAGTTATTTGCTCGGTGGAAATGATTTTTTTTTTCTGCTGTTCAGTGGTAGTCGAGATGACATGCTAAAAAGATGGGAGTTGGAAAACAATTCTGTTATTTGCAATGTAACATTTGAATCCCATGTTGACTGGGTAAACGATGTGATCCTCACAGGTGAGATACTTGTTTCTTATTCTTTAGACACTACACTTAAGACTTGGTGTATTTTCTCTGATGGTGTTTTTACTAGAACTCTTCATCAACATTTTGATTATGTGACATGTCTTACAACAACATCAAAGATAGAAATATTGTTTCCTCAGGGGGTCTTGGTTCTGAAGTATTCATATGGGATATTGAAGCAATAATGGCTCCAATATCACGGACTAAGTAAAGAAATGAATGATAATACTTCTATTGAAGTTCTAAGTTCTGAAAATTATGTTCTACTTGATACAACTATCCCTTCTACTAATGACATCAATGGTGCTTCTTTACATACATCCCAACTACAAATATATACTCCAATTATGACCAAAGGCCACAAAAAATTCATTTATACATTGGATATGAATGATGTTGGTACCTTACTTGTATCTGGAGGACCTTGCAGCAGCTGTAGAAGCCCCAAAGGAGTAGAATTGAAGATGAGAAAGATGGAAGGAAATGCATTTTTATAATTTTGAAAGCCATTTTTAAAACAACTTTCAATGGCTTAGGAAAGATTTTTCAACTGTCCTTAGCCATCGAAAGAGGAGCTTTCAGTGTCTAACATGATCGAATTTTGCCTCTCCTAGTCACCGAAATCACAGACAGGGTAGAGAGGCATTATTTTCACATAGATCCACGTTTTCCTTATCTAGGTGCCTCAAGGACGGTTTCTAATGATAGATAATAATTAAATACACCATTATTAGTGCTCTATCACAGTATTGAATGTGCCAGCAAAGAGGAAATGATGAAGATTCTTGTCTATTTTTGGCAAAAAAATGACCTGTCCTTAAGGTGGCATTCTTTGACCATATATATCAACCTTGGAAGTATTCCTGCAACTGACAAAGATCATGAGGACATGAAGACCATTTGAGATAATGAGTTTACCTATTTTATAGGATCTTTTCTGATTCTCCTGAAACAATTTTTGACTTTCCATTTTAAGCAAAATTGATCCAGTTTTCTAGGATCTGGATATCTGTTGTAAAGGCTATAAAGCCAAGAACATTTGATGAACTAGGGGTTCGATTTTGAGTTCTACTATGCTTCATTTGTAAAAGATACCCTTTCTTAATATATTCAGTCTGTAAGCCTCTTTCATTGATATTGTCAGATCTTCCTTTTCCTTTCTATCTATGCTTATGAGTGAATGTTGTTCTTTGTCTGTGTTTATATAATCCATTGGTGACTATCATCTCACTATCTGATTATTGAGAAAAGGATCATAAGTTATTATACTAGTTTCTAGTCCCATCATATCTATTGTTTTATATATGTATGATCTAGTTGATGTGATTAGTTTCCGTTCTATTTGATACACAACCTATCTGATTATATCTCTTGAAGGCCTTGCATTGTTTGAG
Source organism: Picea glauca (assembly GCA_000966675.3). NCBI lineage: Eukaryota > Viridiplantae > Streptophyta > Pinopsida > Pinales > Pinaceae > Picea > Picea glauca. The sequence goes on from JZKD02S2073132.1 coordinate 83,287, forward strand.
TATGACTAGACAATCTTGAATATACAATCCAATAAGTTAGATATTCATCTTGATCCAATCATTACCCATCATTGAGTGAACAATTGCAAGAATAGTTAAGGTACCAAGCATCTTTGAGATACAACCTAAAATATTTTCCTGGAGTGATAAAAAATTGGTGCCGTTGTCGGGGATAGGATATTGAAGCTCAGCTTCCTTCGGAGACGACAAGATCCAACTTTGATGATAAACAAAGTCTGGACATATTTTTGGTTGTAATCATCTATCTGGTGACTCCATGAAGGACAAATTCAGTGGTGACTCCATTGTTTTGAAATATTTTGGCAACTTCACTGGTATGAAATGAACAAGATCTTAGCTAAGAGATACGCTTTCTGTGATTTTTCAAAGATTGTTGGTTTCCCTAATCTAGTGGCTAGTAGAGATGAATGGGAAAATAGTATTCCCAGATTTCAAGGAGAAGAGTGGGAAGTGCTAGATGAACATTTGTTGGATTTTCATGATTTCATTCATCAGTTGCAAATTGTGCATGAGGATGTTGAGATCAAGCTCTTTGTTTTTTCATTAGAGGGAATTGCTCGTGATTGGTATCGGTCTCTTCCTATTGCCAATATCATCTCTTAGGAAGATTTTCATGCTTCCTTTCATTTGTTTTGCAAAGGAACATTTTCAGGTGACCTTTTATATCCCGAATGTTGTCATGATTTCAATTTATTGAATAAATATCCAAATATTCATGAAGACTTTGTTGCAGCAAAAGATATCTCTCATCGTGATTGAGATATTGGTGATCCACATTATGATAACTGTAGTGATACTTTTGACATTATTCCAAATTCATCTATTGTTTTTCATGAAGATCAGATTGTCCCCTTTGAAAACTTTAAAGATGATAAGAATATTGACAGATCAACAGGTGAAAGTTTCAAATCTGCAACAAATACTAAAGGCAACCCTCAGTTTTTTGATTTGCAGACATAGGAAGATTGCAACAGATATGAAGAGGAAGACGATGAGATGAAAAGTCCAGATCAACAGTTCACCATGCATTCTTCTCAGACAGAGATCAAACAATATACATTCAACATTGAGATCAGTTAAAGAAGCCAGCGGCACCACCAACAACAACAACATTTCAGTTCTCAGTTGGAACAACAAGAGTACTATCTTTCTCCTTATGATCATGTTGTTTCAAATTATGATGAAGAACATGGTGATGCTTTTCCAAATCTTTTTCAAGATCCTATTGCTGACAATTCTATGCATGAATCTTCATCATTGTCATTAGAATTTGATCATGATGTTCCCATTTTTGACAAATATAGTAATGGAGAAGAAGATTTTAAGTTTTGTGGAGATTTGTTTGCTTTTGGAATTTCACTTAGTTCTACTTTTCAACAAAAGGATGATCAACAATGTATGCATGTTATGATTGATGAACGTTGTGAATCTAAAGTTCAAAAGTTAAAAGAAGATTCATATTGCAAAGATTTCATTGTTGGATAGGGTGATCAGAAATTTCTTCATGATACATATTTTCAGACTCAGTTTTCAGTTGATCATTATCAAGACAGTGATGTAGAAGATCTAGAACATACTTATTATTTTTTTCCAGAAATTGTCAGTTGTAATATGCCATTACATCAGAGTGATGAAACTAAGTCACAGGGAGATGGTGAAGGGGAGAAAAAAGTTTTAGATCAACAGTTAATCATACAGGCTTTTCCGTCATAGGTTGAGAAGTTCACATTCAACAACGATATCAGTGAGAGTAGCCAACATCACTTCAATTTTCAGTTGAAACAACATCATAGAGAGGAATTCCTTTATGGTTTTAATGACCCTATTACAAACTATTTGGAATCTATGAGAAACATATGTGTTAAATTATTTTTGTCAAGTGAAAGTTGGCTTTGTCATATGTTCAAATCACTTTTCTATTGGCTATGCATTCCATTATTTTTTGGGTCAAGATCAAGAACATGTTCAATAAATCAGTTTCTAACATGGATTCATTGGAAGTATGAGTTTACTTGATTAAGCATCAGTACAATGGTTAGAGTAGGAGTAGAAGAAAATAAGATCACTCGATGAGCAAGTAGAATTTTTCGATTATTGGTTGTTGAATAAGCAGAGCAGGTTACATGAAGGTTACAGGTTTTCAAAGATCAGTTGTATAGGCCAGATGACTCCATGCCCAATGCTAAAGGTGACTGGAACTACTAGGTTCTTGGAAACCTCACAGGGAGGTCTCCATCCCAGTTGGAGCCAGATGTTAGCGACCAAAAATGCATTGTTGACAGGTTAATGCCACATTCAAGCCACGAGTCAATAATTCAAAGCATTGAGTATTTTTCTGTTATCAATTTATTTTCTACTTCTAAGAATATATACCTAAAACTCCCATGAAATAAGGGATCTATCTCTTATAAGATTTTTTACAGTCATTAGGCCGCATGCAATCAGATGTTTTTGCAATACACCATGTGGGCAGTACATGGAATACTTCAAATTCATCCCATCCTCAAAGAGAGAACCGGTTAACATATGTTTTAAATGATAAAAAAGATTCCAGACATTGATCAGTGATAAAATGCTTGGTGATGTCAAAGTTATCTGCTCAGTGGAAATGATTGTTTTCTGTTATTCAGTGGTAGTCAAGATGGCATGCTAAAATGATGGGAGTTGGTCAACAATTCTGTTGTTTGCAATGTAACATTTGAATCCCATGTTGACTGGGTAAACGATGTGATCCTCATGGGAGAGATACTTGTTTCTTCTTTTACAGACACTACACTTAAGACCTGGTGTCTTTTCTCTGATGGTGTTTTTACCAAAACTCTTCATCAATATTTTGAATATGTGACATGTCTTACAGCAGCATAAAAAATATCAATATTGTTGCCTCAGGGGGTCTTGGTCCTGAAGTATTCATATGGGATATTGAAGTAATAATGGCTCCATTCTCGTGGACTAAGTAAAGAAATGAATGGTAATACATCTATTAAAGTTCTGAGTGCTGAAAATTATGTTCTATTTGATAAAACTATTTGTTCTACTAATGCCATCAATGGTGCTTATTTACATACATCCAAACTACAAATCTATACTCCAATTATGGCCAAAGGCCACAAATAGTTCATTTATACATTGGCTATGAATGATGTTGGTACCTTACTTGTATCTAGAGGACCTTGCAGCAGCTACAGAAGCCCCAAAGGAGAAGAATTGAAGATCATAAAGATGTAAGGAAATGCATGTTTATAATTTTGAAAGCCAGTTTTAAAACAACTTTCGGTGGCTAAGGAAATATTTTTCAACTGTCCTTAGCCACCGAAAGAGGATCTTTCGGTGGCTAACCGAATAGAATTTTGCCTCTCCTAGCCACCAAAAGTGTAGACAGGGCAGAGAGGCATTAGTTTTGTACAGATCCGAGTTTTCCTTATCCAAGTGCCTCAAGGATGGTTTCTAATGATAGATAGTAATTAAATACACCATTATTAGTGCTTTATCACAATCTTGAAGGTGCCAACAAAGAGGAAATGATGAAGCTTCCTGTCTATTTTTGGCAAAATAATGACCTGTCCTCAAGGTGGCATTCTTTGACCATATCTATCAGCCTCGGAAGGCTTCTTGCAACTATCGAAGATCATGAGGACATGAAGACCATTTGAGATAAGGATTTGACCTATTTTATAGGATCTTTTCCTATTATCTTGAAACCATTTTTGACTTTCCATTTTAAGCAAAATTGATCCAGTTTTCTAGTATCTGGATATCTGCTGTAAAGTTTATAAAGCCAAGAGCATTTGATAAACTAGGGGTTCAATTTTGAGTTCTACTATGCTGCATTTGTAATAAAGACCCTTTCTTAATATATTCAACCTGTAAGATTGTTTCATTGATATTGTTAGATCTTCCTTTTCCTTTCTATCTATGATTATGAGTGAATGTTGTTCTTTGTCTTTGTTTATATAATCCATTGGTGACTGTCATCTCACTATATGATTATTGAGCAAAGGATCATAATTTATTATACTAGTTTCTAGACCCATCATATCTATTGTTTTATATATGTATGATATGGTTGATGTGATTAGTTTCTATTCTATTTGATACACAACCTATCTGATTATATCTCTTGAAGGCCTTTCACTATTTGAGTATGACTAGAAAATCTTGAATATAAAATCCCGTAAGTTAGATATTCATATTGATCCAATCATTACCCATCATTGAATGAACAATTGCAAGAATAGTTAAGCTACCAAGCATCTTTGAGATACAACCTAGAAGAGTTTCCTGGAGTGATAAAAAATTGGCGACATTGCCGAGGATAGGAGATTGAAGCTCAGATTTCTTTGGAGACAACAAGATCCATCTTTGATGATAGACAAAGTCTGGACATATTTTTGGTTGTAATCATTTATTTGGCGACTCCATGAAGGATGGATTCAGTGGCGACTCCATTGTTCTGAAATCTGTTGGTGACACCATTGGTATGAAATGACAAGATCTTAGCTAAGAGGTATGGTTTCTGTGATTTTTCAAATATCGTTGGTTTCCCTAATCCAGTGCCTAGTAGAGATGAATGGGAAAATAGTATTCCCGGATTTTGAGGAGAAGAGTGGGAAGTTCCAGCTGAACATTTGCTGGATTTTCATGATTTCATTGATCAGTTGCAAATTGTGCATGAGGATGTTCAGATCAAACTCTTTGGTTTTTCATTAGTGCGAATTGCTCATGATTGGTACCAGTCTCTTCCTATTTCCATTATCATCTATTTGGCAGATTTTCATGCTACCTTTCATTTGTTTTGCAAAGGCTCCTTTTTAGCTGACCTTTTATATATCGAATGTTGTCATGATGCCAATTTATTGAACACAGATCCAAATATTCATGAATACTTTGTTGTAGCATAAGATATCTCTCATCATGATCGAGAGATTGGTGATCCACATTATGATAAATGTAGTGATACTTTTGACATTATTCCAAATTCATCTATTGTTTTTCATGAAGATCAGATTGTCCCCTCTTAAAACTTTAAAGATGATGAGAAAATTGACAGATCAACAGGTGAAAGTTTCGGATCTGCAACAGATACTAAAGGAAACCCTCATTTTTATGATTTGCAGACACAGGAAGATTGCAACAGATACAAAGAGGAAGACGATGAGATGAAAAGTCCAGATCGACAATTCATCATGCATTCTTCTCAGACAAAGATCAAGCAGTCTACATTCAACACTGAGATTAGTGAAGGCTTCCAGCAACACCAGCAGCAACAACAACATTTCAGTTCTCAGCTGGAATAGAAAGAGTACTATCTTTCTCCTTATGGACATGTTGTTTCAAATTATGATGAAGAACAAGGTGATATTTTTCCAAATCTTTTTCAAGATCGTATTGCTAACAATTCTATGCATGAATATTCATCATTGTCATTAGAATTGGATCATGATGTTCCCATTTTTGACAAATATAGTAATGAAGAAGAAGATTTTAAGTTTTGTGGAGATTTGTTTGCTTTTGGAATTTCACTTAGTTCTACTTTTCAACAAAAGGATGATCAACAATGTATGCATGTTGTTATTGATGAAAGTTGTGAATCTAAAGTTCAAAAGTTCAAAGAAGATTCATCTTGCAAAGATTTCATTTGTTGGATAGGGTGATCAAAAATTTATTCATGATACATATTTTCATACTCAGTTTTCAGTTGATCATTATCAAGACAGGGATGTAGAAGATCCAGAACATACTTATTATTTTTTTCTAGAAATTGTCAGTTGTAATATGCCATTACATCAGAGTGATGAATCTATGTCATAGGGAGATGATGAAGGGGAGAAAAAAGTGTTATATCAACAGTTAATCATACAGGCTTTTCCGTCAGAGGTTGGGTAGTTCACGTTCAACGTCGATATTAGTGAGAGCACCTAACATCACTTCAATTTTTAGTTGAAACAACAACACAAAGAGGTATTCCTTTATGGTTTTAATGACCCTATTACAAACTATTTGGAATCTATGAGAAACATATGTGTTAAATTATTTTTGTCAGGTGAAAGTTGGCTTTATCATCTGTTCAAAGAACTTTTTTGTTGGCTATGCATTCCATTATTTTTTGGGTAAAGATCAAGAACAGGTTTAGTAAATTAGCTTATGACATGGATTCATTGGAAGTATGAGTTTACTTGATTAAGAATCAATACAATGCTTAGAGTAGGAGTAGAAGAAAATAAGATTGCTCTATGAGCAAGTAGAATTTTTCGATTATTGGTTGTTGAATAAGCAGAGCAGGTTACAGAAAGGTTATAGGTTTGCAGAGATCAGTTGTACAGGCCAGATGACTCCATGCCCAATGCTAAAGGAGACTGAAACTACTAGGTTCTTGGAAACCTCACAGGGAGGTCTCCATCCCAGTTGGAGCCAGTTGTTAGCGACAAAAAATGCACTGTTGACAGGTTAATGCCACATTCAAGCCATGAGTCAATAATTCAAAGCACCGAGTATTTTTATATTATCAATTTATTTTCTACTTCTAAGCATATATACCTAAAACTCCCATGAAATAAGGGATCTGTCCCTTATATGAATTTTTATAGTCATTAGGCCGCATGCGATCAGATGTTTCTGCAATACATCGTGTGGACAGTACAGAGAATACTTCAAATTCATCTCGTCCTCAAAGAGAGAAGCAATTAACATATGTTTTAAATGATGAAAATGATTCCAGACATTGATCAGTGATAAATTGCTTGGTGATGTCAAAGTTATCTGCTTGGTGGAAATGATTTTTTTTCTGTTGTTCAGTGGTAGCCGAGATGGCATGCTAAAATGATGGGAGTTGGTCAACAATTATGATGTTTTCAATGTAACATTTGAATCCCATGTTGAATGGGTAAACAATGTCATACTCATAGGAGAGATACTTGTTTCTTCTTCTTTAGACACTACACTTAAGACCTGGTGTCTTTTCTCTGATGGTGTTTTTACCAGAACTCTTCATCAACATTTTGATTATGTGACATGTCTTATAGCAACATAAAAAATAATAATATTGTTGCCTCAAGGGGTCTTGGTCATGAAGTATTCATATGGGATATTGAAGTAATAATGGCTCTAGTCTCACGAAATAAGTAAAGAAATGAATGATAATACTTCTATTGAAGTTCCGAGTTCTAAAAATTCTGTTCTATTTGATACAATTGTTCGTTCTAATAATGCCATCAATGGTGCTTCTTTACATACATCCCAACTACAAAGATATACTCCAATTACGGCCAAAAGCCACAAATAATTCATTTATACATTGGATATGAATGATGTTGGTACCTTATTTGTATCTGGAGGACCTTGCAGCAGCTGTAGAAGCCCCAAAGGAGAAGAATTGAAGATCGGAAAGATGGAAGGAAATGTATTTTTATAATTTTGAAAGACAGTTTTAAAACAACTTTTGGTGGCTTAGGCAAGATTTTTCAACTGTCCTTAGCCACCGAAAGCACAGATAGGGAAGAGAGGCATTATTTTTGTACAGATCCAATTTTTCCTTATCTAGGTGCCTCAAGGACGATTTCTAATGATAAATAATAATTAAATACACCATTATTAGTGCTCTATCACAGTCTTGAAGGTGGCAACAAAGAGGAAATGATGAAGCTTCCTGTCTATTTTTGGCAAAAGAATGACCTGTCCTCAAGGTGGCATTCTTTGACCGTATCTATCATCCTGGGAAGGCTTCCTGCAACTGTCGAAGATCATGAGGACATGAATACCATTTGAGATAAGGAGTTGACCTATTTTATAGGATCTTTTCCTATTCTCTTGAAACCATTTTTGAATTTCCATTTTAGGAAAAATTGATCCAATTTTCTAGGATTTGGTTATTTGTTGTAAATTCTATAAAGCCAAGAACATTTGATGAACTAGGGGTTCGATTTTGAGTTCTACTATGCTGCATTTGTAATAGAGACCCTTTCTTAATATATTTAGCCTGCAAGATTCTTTCATTGATATTGTTAGATCTTCCTTTTCCTTTCTATCTATGCTTATGAGTGAATATTGTTCTTTGTCTATGTTTATATAATCCATTCATGACTGTCATCTCACTATATGATTATTGAGATCATAAGTTATTATACTAGTTTCTAGACCCATCATATCTATTTTTTTTATATATGTATGATCTGGTTGATGTGATTAGTTTCTGTTCTATTTGATACAAAACCTATCTGATTATATCTCTTGAAGGCCTTGCACTGTTTGAGTATGACTAAACAGTCTTGAATATACAATCCGGTAAGTTAGATATTCATCTTGATCCAATCATTACCCATCATTGAGTGAACAATTGCAAGAATAGTTAATTTACCATGCATCTTTGAGATACAACCTAGAAGAGTTTCCTGGAGTGATAACAGAGTGAAGTCTCTAATTTGAGGAAAGTGTCTCACATGTACCTTAACAACTGCATGCATACACCTTCATTCTTCCACCTATCCGAGATGATGAACATGCACATGCCAAATCTTATTCAAATGAGAGTTTTGATTCATATGACTCAGATGATTTAGATACATAGTCAATACAGTCAGATGAAAATTCATAGCATCTAGATGCAGATGCACAACCAGAGTAGAGGCCCAAGTGGGCATAGACTACTCTTCAGGATGCAGGGGATCTTGTTGGTGATCCAACCGATACTAGGAGGAATCATTCTAATTTCTAGGAGCCTCCTGTTGCACCCACTGCCACTGAACCATTTCCCTCCAGGCATATTTTCTTGTTTCAGTATTCAGATCCACAGTATTATGACAAGGATGTTGGAAATCCCTTTTTGGAATCCACCATGCAGGAGGAGTACAAATCCCTCCTCGAGAACTAGACTTGGGATTTGGTTCCCCTTCCTTCTGGGAGGAAACTTGTCTGGTGTAGATGGGTCTAAAGGACTAAGAGCACAACAGATGGACAGATTAGTAGATACAAATCTAGGCTTGTTGCCAAAGGATTTCAGCAGGTGCATGGTATTGACTATGATGAGACCTTCGCTCCAGTAGCGAATATGGATTCTGTACATTTGGTACTTTTTATTGCGGCAACCAAGGGATGGGAAGTCCATCAGATGGACATGAAGAATGTATTTCTTCACTGTGATATCTTTGAGGATATCTACATGGAGAAGCCCCATGGATTTATGCAAGATTCATCTTTGGTCCATTGATTGAAGAAATATCTTTATGGCCTCAAGAAGGATCCGAGGGCATGGTATGCCAATATGGACTCCTACCTATTGTCACAGAACTTTGTATGTTGTAAATGAGACCCGAATTTCTACATGCTCAAGATGACTGATTCAATTCTACTCTTAGTTTTGTATGTTGATGATTTGTTGATCACCAGTTGCTTGACTTCATATATTGCTATAGTCAAGAGGATTCTACATGACAGGTTTTTGATGATGGACATGGGTCCACTACACTTCTTCCTTGGACTCGAGATTAGTTAGGATGCATCAGGCATCAAACTGTCTTAGGCCAAGTATGCATGAGATCTTCTTGAGATATTTCACATGATAGACTGAAAGTCTACTCCGACTCCTTTTCTATCAGGAGTCAAACTTGAGGATGGTGGGGAAACTCCATTGGTTGACATCACACTATACAAACAAATAGTTGGGATATTTTTTTATCTCACACACTCTAGACCATACCTCTCTTATGTAGTTGGCGCAGTTTCTAGGTTCATGCAGGAGCCGCATGAGATACATTAGAAGGTTACAAAGAATATCCTTCGATATGTACATGGCACCATCACTTTGAGATTCTTTATGCAGTAGATTCTAGATTAGATCTAATTGGGTTTACTGATTCTGACCGGGTTGGCGATAACACTTATCGCAAGTCCACATATGGCTACTCACTCAGTCTTGGTTCTAGTCCTATATGTTGGTCGAGCAAGAAGCAAGATGCCATTTCTCTATCTTCATCCAAGGAAGAGTAAATAGGGGTAGTTAACATACGAATTCAGGCTACGTGGCTACAACATTTTCTCACTGATTTGGGCATTTAGTTTCTTCGGTCGATCACCATATGGTGTGACAACCATAAAACTCTGAAGTTCTACAAAGATCCATTTCAGAGGCAACAGATGAAGCACATCGAGATCCACATGCACTACATCCAGGAATTAGTACACGAGGGGATCATTGACCTATAGTTCTATCCTTTATCAGAACAAATGACAAACATCTTCACCAAGACCTTCACCGAGCAAAAGTTCCACTCTCTATGAAGTCGTCTTGGAGTGAAGGAC
>JZKD02S2073132.1:99643-151874 GCA_000966675.3 Picea glauca
TGAGGAAATGTTGGAAGTGTGGTAAAACAGGGCATTATAAGAAAGATTGCAAGTCTAAGAAGGTTGAAAAACCAAAGGGATCTAATAGTACCTCTTCCACAGAGGCGAAAACCTCTATTGAAGAAGGAGGTGATGTTTACCTAGCATCTACAAGTACACATGTAGACCATGATGTATGGTTGATCGACTCAGGTGCGTCATACCATATGACTCCTCACAGGGAGTGCTATTTTTAGCGGATTTGTAAATTAATCCTGGATTAAGGGATTAGGGTTTTGGTGTCTACAGAATACCTAAAAACATTGTATATATTGTATGGTGAATGGTGAAATTCGATATAATGAAAATAAGAAAGGTTTTCCCAGTTGAGGGTTTCCGGTATAAAATCTTTGTGTACTCTGTGTATGAGCCATTGATTAATTTTTGTCTTGCTTAAGAATCTATATGCATTGCTTTACTTTTCAGGTTTAAAACTTACAACATGGAGATAAGTCAATATATCCATCGAAGCCTGGAGATACAAAGTGTTGAAGCATAGTGTATGATGTGGCATGATGACACCACCAGAGGTGATGTGGAACTCCCTACTCATGCCATGTGTTAGTTAGAATTGTATGTTTGATGGCCATGTTGGACCAATATAACTCTAACACATGGGGGCCATGTGTCACCATATTATACCATGACATGTGTATTATGTAGGCCCTGGAAAGTTAATAGGTTCAAGAATTAGGCATTTGGAGGGATTTAGTGAAGATGCTCTTAAATCTTCCGGAGTACCAAAGACCAGAGTGCTGAAGTGAGGTAAACCAAATTAGGATTTCAAAAGTTTGGTGTTCAGGAGTTTCGAAGTGTTCTGGTGGGAGATCCTTCGGAGTCCCAAAGACCAGAGCGTCAGAGTGACACAATATGATGACATCACCTATAATGACATAGACCTATCAGGAATTGGGCATTCATAATATTTATAGTGTTTGGTTACAAGAGGTACTGAATCCAGGAACCCCGAAGTATTGGAAAGTTGGAGTGACGTGGAGGGATGATGTCACCTAAGGTGACATGGACCTACCTTATACATGTCATGTGTCATCATGTTTTATGTTGTTCATAGACCCTTTATGTCGATTATGACTTGACAAGTGTCACCTGTGGATTATGCCATGTGTCATCTCTGTGGCTCTCGACATCTATTGTCCTTGATGCATAGTGATGATGAGACTCTAGGAGTTTGTAGGTTCGATAGTTTGGGAGTTTTAAGGTATTTAGTTGTTAGAACCCCCGAAGCATGAAGCTCTAGAAAACTTCACCAGTTTGACATTATGGAAATTTGATGTGTGGTATATCTAGAGCCCTAAAGTCTCGAAGTTTTGGATAAGCACTTTTCAGCTAAGCATAGGGTCATAGTCATGGTCACATGCAATTGAGAGCTAAAGGAAAAGGGGCTAATGATCGTTTTTTTCTTTTTGAAGAAGGAAAAGTGCTAAGTAGGGGTTTAGCCCATTGTTTCGAGCCATGGTCACTTGGGAAAGTGGTTTGAAGGAAGAAAATGTGTAGAATTGAATTCTGTATTGACCAAGGGAAAACATCGAAGTGTTGTATATATATATATATATATATTCTTCATGAGTTGAAAGGACCTATAGAATTTTTGACAATTTGTGTTTATCATATGCTTAATTATAACAAAATGGTCACTTGCACATTTTGCAGAATTAAGGGGTTTAAACTTATCAACTCAAAATTCATATTAAAGAAATGGAAGAAGGTGAGGGATCCTCCAACCATGATAAAGAGGCCAAAATAAAAAATACCATAGTTAGCAATGCAGAGACCGAATCCAACGGATGCAAGGACCGAGGGGATCAATAAATATTGATATAAAATGTAAGAAGCATGGAAATAGAAGTACAAAGCTACAAGGAAGATAATGAGAGGATGATGAGAGATAAATGTCAGATAAATGTGTGAGTGATGCATAGATTAAATCAGTTGCAAGGACAAGAAAAGAATGTTTCAAGACAAGAGGAAGCAGGCAAGTATCATGAAAGAAGATATGATCATGGAAGAGATTGTTATTCCAGAAGTGCTAGTAGATATCATAGAAACCACTCATATCCTTACTCAGCAATAAATTTTTATGCATCTGAATATTCCATAAGTAGTCCATAGGTGTCTTCTATTAGGAACCAAAGAAGAAGGTATGAAGAGGAAAGTTTGTGAGGAGAGCTGAGGCATATTAGGCCACCATCCTTCAACGGTGAAAGAGAAAGGGAAGATGATGTTGAATCATGGTTTCTTGGACTCAAGAGATATTTCCAATTGCATAAATATTCATCAAACTTAGAAGCCAGAATTTCCACCTACCATTTACATTGGCAATATGCTATGTGGTGGGATCAACTGAAGCAAGTTGAACATATTAATGAGAATAGGATCACTTGGAAGCAGTTCAAGAAGTATTTTTATAAGGAGTACCTCTCAGATAATTTCTATGACAAGAAAATGCAGGAGTTCTTTGAAATCTAGTGGGAAAGAATTCCATGGAAGAATATGAGAAGAATTTCTTGGGGTTGTTAAAATATGTTGGGTTTATAAATGACGAAAGATGAAAATAAAGAGGTTTTTGAGTGGACTGCCATCCTTTTCTAAAGAAAAGATTTTGTATGATGGGCCCAAAACCTTGAATGATACCATCAAGAAGGCTAAGTACCTGTATGTGCAATTCTAGGGTAGAGAATCCATGCAGAAATATTGGAAGGATAAGAAGAATGAGAAGTATGATTAAAGGAAGAAGGGATTCAAACCTCCTTTCAATAGAAATGAGCCTAATAAAAACAATCAAGATCAGTATGCCAAGGATGAATCCAAGAAATAATACTCTGTGGGAAAAAGGGGAAGACCATCAATCCAATGTTGGGGATGCAAGGAATATCACTTGTACAAGGATTTCCCTCCAGAAGGGACAGATTGAAGACTGTGCACAGCATCCAAGAGGCTACAAGAGTCGAAGACATGGGAAGAATGTATGAATCCTTATATGATCAACAAGTATAATACCAATCCCACATAATCAAGGTGGAAGGTAAGATCATAAATCATCCTGTTTCTATTTTAATTGATTTAGGAGAAATTCATTCTTACATTGATCCTAAAATAGTGGATATATTACATTTGGAGAAAAGTAATCTTGGGAAATCAAGTTTGGTTAAGCTAGCCACTGGAACCAAAAGGAGAATCCATGATATTGTCAGAGGTTGTGCCATAAGTCTTAATGGTGTGAATATTAGTGCTGATCTAAATATCATACCATTTGGGTATTATGATATTCTAATTGGAATGGATTGGTCGGACAAGCATCATGTTGTCCTAGATTTTCATAGAAAGACATTTACATGTCTTGATGGAGATGGAAAAAAGATCACTTTGAAGGGAGTTCCAAGACCCATCTCTACAAGGGACATTTCAGACTTACAACTGAAGAGATTTTTTCAGAAAAAGGATGTCAATTGTATGTATCCCATGTGGAGGATATAGAAAAGAAAAAGGGTCCAAGCCTTGAATATGTTATGGCACTACAAGAATTTGAATATGTATTCCAGAAAATACCAGGGTTTCCACCAAAAAGGGAAACATATTTCTCTATTTATTTAGTGCTAGGAGTTGCCTCGGTGTCAAAAACACCTTACAGAATGAGCATAATAGAGTTAGAATAATTACAAATGAAGTTGGAGGAACTGCTAAAGAAAGGGTACATACACCCAATTTTTTCACCTTGGGGAGCACCAGTACTCTTTGTCAAAAATAAATATGGAATCTTGAGGATGTGTATTGACTTTCGACAACTGAATAATTATACTATAAAGAACAATTATACTTTACCCATAATTGATGACCTATTTGATCAGATAAAGGAGCAAATATATTTTCAAAGATAGAATTGAGATTAGGATACCATCAGGTAAGAATCAAGGAAGAAGACATCCATAAGACAACCTTAAGAACCAGGTATGGGCATTATGAATTTGTAGTGGTGCCTTTTGGATTGACCAATGCACCAACTGTCTTTATGTTCTTAATGAATGGCATATTAAAAAATGATTTGGATAAGTTTGTCATAGTATTCCTAGATGACATACTTTTCTATTCTATGTCTCAAGAGGAGCATGAACATCACCCAAGATTGGTATTGCAAGTGTTGAGGGAACATTAGTTGTATGCCAAGATGAGTAAGTGTTATTTATACCAAGAACAAATCCATTACTTGGGGCACATTATTTCAAAACAAGGCATATAAGTGGTTCCAGAGAAGATTGAAGCCAATAGAGTATGGCCAACACCCATGAATGTTTCAGAAGTCAGATATTTTATGGGGTTAGCTAGTTACTACAGAAGATTCATAGTAGGGTTCTCTAAAATTTCTCATCTAATCACTTCTTTGAAAAATAAGGGAATTAAATTTGAATGGACATATGAATGTGAAGAGAACTTTAATTTATTGAAGAAGTTACTCACTAGTGCACCTGTGTTAAATATTGTTGACCCAAATGAAAGTTTTGTGGTATGTATAGATGCATGCAAGGAAGGACTTGGTGGAGTCCTCACTCAAAATGGATGTGTCATTGGTTGTTGGCACATGGCGGTTTTTGGAAAATCGAAGAAGTTTTGAAGGAATTAAAGAAGTGTCGAAAAACATGGGAGCACGCCAGAAATAGAGGAAAATCAGTGTTAGAAAAAGAGGAAAAGGAAGTGCTGAGAAAAGAAGTTAGAAAGTGGAAAAAATGTTGCAGATTAGTTGGAAAGTGGACAAGTGTCGACTTGGAGAAACAATTAGATCGAGGACCAACCAAGATAAAGTCAACGAGAAAGTGGAAAAACCTAATCTGCTTAGGGTTAGGGTTTTTGTAAGGGCTTTGTCCCATTTTTTTATAAGTAGAATTTATTAGGACTGTAAAGTTCATTGTTGGTGAGTAGTGAGTTAGCCTTTTTAGATAATCTAATAGTAGATGAGTGAAAATTTATCAGTGTTGTGAGAACTATTACGATCTATGGGGATCGTGTGTAATGGAGGGAAAAATGTACAATGCACAACACTATATTTTGCAAGAATATGAATAAAGAGGAGAAGCGAAAAATCTTTGTGGATGTAGCCCCATGGGGGGTGAAACATGGTATATATGTTTTTTATGTGACTGTATGCAATTTTTATGTTTCATTTAATTTAATGAGTTTTTATGATGAATATGTTGTTGGCTAAAGGAATGAACACTGCGTAGTAGGAGTACGCTGATCTAAACTGCAGAACAACACTAAACAAAGGAATGTTATAGTTAGTAAATAGATCATAATCTTGTCTTACAGTATATGAATACTTGTTTATGATCAAATTCATCTATAATGGTTAATAACTTACTATTATAATAGTAGTGATAGTGGTATGGAATAAGATCAAATGAGAGTTTGAAGGTTAACTATAAGTAGGCTAAATGCCTATGAGAGAAGCACATCCCATCCCCGGGCTGCAGACATATGAGTCCTATGACCACTCATAGAATCAATCTCAGCTACTACTATGAAGTGCACCCCATGCGTGGTTTTTTCTTTCTTGTATCCATAAGTGCTTATGGTAGAAGGTTTTGTTGGTAATATTGTAGTTAGAACCTAGGTCAGCCCATAACATCCAACAATGGTTCCATTTCCGGTTGGAACTCATAAGAATAGATTGAGAGGGATGTATCATGAAGTATAGTCTGAGGGATTAAGAAAGGGGATGTTTGTAGGTTGGAACCCCATGAAAGAGGATATTGAAATATGGTTGACAGTTCGGGAACTAGAGTTTTCCCATAAAGATAATAGAAGCTCTAGGTTTAAGCCAAGATAGTATTTGGAGAGATACATATTCAGTGAAATACATGAGAGTTTCTTTAGCAATATTCCTACACTATTTTAGGAGTGGATAACATGTTTAAAAAACACCCATCCAACAAATAGAGTTAGATCATTGGAGTGGACAGAAGAAAGTATCGCGCAGTTGAAAAGGGTGAATAAGAAATTCATGTGCACAATAGATTTTTGGTTGGACAACATTATAGTGGGATATATAACTGAGTTTGCAATAGATACATTGAAGTCTTATAGTGTATAAGAGAAATATTTTATTAAGGGCCCAAGGGGAAGCTACATAAGATCTTTGTACACTTCGATAAATATATTATTGCATGATAACGGGGTATTAACTATGGAATCAAACAACTAAACTACCCTGCGTGCATGGGGGAGTTAGGGGAAACCTGAGGAAGGTCTAAGATGGAGGGAGAAATGGATAAATAAGAGTGTAGTAATGAGAAAGATCCTATTATTATGGATCAAGAGGAGATCCAGGAAATTATTCATAAGGAAGGGACGATGCACAGTGGAAGACCCTACTCGTATAAGCTCAATAGGAAGAAAAGAGCAGTAGCCGAGAGGTAAGGATTGGATAGTGATGAAGAAAAGGTAGAGGATCTTCGTGTTATGGAGCACATTTAGAAAATATTACGTGCAAAATATGAAAGAAATACTAGAGGAGTGGGATCTAATGAGGAAGCAAATACCCCTATCCAGATATGAATCAATGTAGAACCTACAACCCCATGTATGATTAACACATCACCAAAGAAAGAATTGTTTAGAGAACGTGTGACTGGTGGTGAGAAGAAGCTAGGAGATCAAAATAGAAGTGATGGTACAAGTGGAAGTACCGGTATTAGTACAGGTAGTGGTACAAGTGGAAATATCAGTAGAAACATCAGTGGGAGCTCAAGTATGAACAACAATACACATATAGTAGTACCGCATGGATAAGGTACAACACATTCAACAATGGCAAGTGTATATCCAATGATAAGATTACTAGATTTTCATGGGGATGGATCAAAAGACCCAGATAAGAATATATTCATGTGTGAGAGAATATGGGAAGAAAAAATAATCTCTAATGAGACAACAAAAGTAGTGCATTTAGAAATAACATTCAAAAATCATGTACTGGATTGGTACATGAAACTAGCAACAAAAAATCCATAGGGTGCACCGAGAATAGTAGCAGAGATCAAGCATGCACAGATCACAGAGTTTCAGAGGCCAAAATCAGAGGATCATTTTATGAATGAGATGGTTGAGGTTAGGGAAAAACCAGGATAATCTGTATGAAACATTGATCAAAAGTTCAAGACATTAAAAGGTGAAATAAAGTATTCCATTTCTGACATGCATCATAGTTAGTTGTTTATAATTTTTTGTTACCACATTTCAAATATCCATTGAGACAGAAGAAATTTCAAAACCAAGAAGAGACACTAAAAGAAGTGATTCATTTAGAGGATAATTAGTATAAATAGACGTATCCAACTATAGAGGAGCTGAAGAATTTGACAGTGCAATTAAATCAGAATAAAGTAGGGAGAAAAGAGAAGCAATATGGTGTACCCTGTGTAGATCAGAGGGACATCACAAGAATGAGTGTATGAAATTTTCACAATATATGGGAGTAGGGATTCCAAATCCATTTCCTATAGGAGAGCCTTGGTGTGAAATATGCAAGACACATGGGCATGATCCTTATCACTGCCCCATGATGCAGAAGTACAAGACATAACCAAAGAGTACTTTCTGTAACTTTTCTAAATCAGTGGGCCATGAATAAAAAAATTGTAGAAATATGGAGTTAATGAAGGAAATAACCTTATATGCATACATGATGCAGGCTGAGTTGATGGCAGGACAAAGTGCACCACAAATCCTGTCTTGCAATCTTCTGTTCCTGCACCTCTTTTTCCTTTACCTGTAGGATCTTCATTTCTTCGAAATTCTTGATATTATATGGAAGTGACATTGTCTTATGTTATTGCTTTACATATGCCATTGTTGAATTCAATTTATCTTCCTTCCCTTGAAGCTCTTGTAGGCTCCCATACTCTAAGATCCATCTCCATAGTTGGGCACTCTTTTCCAATAGCTCTGTCATTCTATGTATATTCTGCACGATGTTCTCTGCATATGTTCTTGTTTCCTTCTCACTTTGATATATGACCTATGGAGGATTATTATGTACTGCACGCTCCTCCATATCCTTGATCTAGTCTTTATACTTCTCCAAAACCTATGCTATTTTCTTCATCTTCTCTTCTGAAGAAGCTCCCTTTGATTCTGTGTTGTCTGAGATGGCTTGAAATACTACATTTATCTGTTTCTCCATCTCGTCCAATTTTTGCTATACTATATTATTCGCTTTCCCTTCTTGGATAACTGCTTCCTTTAGTGAGGTGTTGTATTCCTGCGCCAATTGTAGGTTCATCACATCAGAACTTTCCCTGGAATGAATCTCCTGTGCAACAATAACCTTTAATTTATGCAACGCATTTGTTAGAATCTTGGGCAAAGCCAAGTCCAATGTATCAATGTCTTTTAGGGGCTTCTGTGGTGTCTCCTCATCAATAAACAACATCTCAAGTGTTATGATGAAATTTACACTCTAGTACACCATGATCTGAATTGTCTCTCTAGTAGGTGTTCCTTCTCTAGTCTGCGCTGGTTTATCTTTATGTTGTTTCTCTTCCCTAATCTTCAACTACTTCAACGTAGTTTTCACTTCCTTTATTTTCTCCAGGATTGACTGTCATAAGTATGGGAGAATGTTGATAATCACAGGGTGTCGATCCTGGAGAAAATACAGGAAGTGAAAACTGCATTAGAGTAGTTGAATATCAGGGAAGAGAATCAACATAAATATAAACCAACGCAGACTAGAGAAGGAACACCTACTAGAAAGAGAGTGTAGATCAAGGCACATGGGAGTGTAAATTTAATCATAACACCTCAGATTTTGTTTATTTATGATAAGATAGCATAGAATCCCCTAAAAAACATTGAGACATTGGACGTGGATTTGCCCAAGATTCCAACAAAGGAGTTGTATAAATTACAGGTTATCTTCGTGCATGAGATTCAGTGCAGGGAAAGGTATGATGCGATGAACTTACATTTGGAGCAGGAAGACAACACCTCACTAAAGGAGGAAGTTAGCCAAGAAGTGAAAGAGAATAATAACACACACACACACACACACACACACACACACACACACACACACACACACACATATATATATATATATACATGAAAATCATAACATAATGTATAGTAAAATCTTAACCTAATATTGTTTTTATATGTGGATTTATAATGGCCATATTTTGTATCATGGTGAAATGTATACACTATATGATTCATGTGTGGTCTACTTAAATATATTTAAAACAAGAATAAATCATTATCTACAAATTTCAAGTTGATTTGCTATCAATGTCCATCGAATGAGCATAAAACATCATATGAAAAGCATATATCAAGTTGATATGCTATTAATGTCCTTAGAACAATTATAAATCACCATATACAAAGTATAAATCAAATATTTTCTATCAATGTCATTAGAAAAATTATAAATCATCATCTGCAAAATTCAATATGATTTGCTATCAAAGTCTTTAAAGGTCGTATAAATTATTTTAAAGGATATTATATCAATATCCTTATAACAAGTATAATTCATTATCTATAAAGTTGAAGAGGATTTTTTATTAATGTCCTCAGGAAAAGTATAAATCATCATCTGCAAAGTATAAGATGATTTTCTATCAATGTATTTAGAACAAGTATGATTGTAATCCCCCCCCCACCCATAATATATCAGATAAATAAAAATTTCCTATATTTTCATATTGCGTCAAACATAAACCAACCTTGTAATTTGATAAACATAATCCCCAATAAATGGATCTTAATTTTGAAACATTGATATGACTAACCGTAATTGACTAAATCGAGTATGAATAAACCAAATATGACTAAACCTAACCATTCCTTACACGAACATCACAATGTGATGCTCATGACCTAACCTTGATGAACTTTGTCCTTTGTCACATTGTTACAAACATTACCCAATGTCACAATGTGATGAACATTCCCTTGTCCTCGTATTTTACAATTACTTGCCGACATCACAATGTGTTGAATATCTCCTGACATTGCATTGTGGCAAACATTTCCCAACATCATAATGTGTTGACCATCTCTCGATGTTAGACTGTGACTAACATTTATCAATGTCGCAACATCACAAAAACTGTTCAATGTCACATTGTGCCAAACATCCCCCAATGTCTCACTATGATGAACCATGGTTTTACATAATCACCATGTTGAATCATAGGCAACTTAACATAGTCAACTAATGTCGAAATATGGTCATAGAAAACCATGGAAAACCATGTACATTATCAATTATCAATTTCATCAACCATTTTCATTGTCATTGTCAACCCTCAACGTGGTCTTGTTCAACCATGGTCATGGTTCAACCAAGGTTATGGTCAACCTAATTTATCCATTGTCAACCTTGGTCAACCATGGTCATGGTAAAACATGGTTGTGGTCAACCATGGTAAACCAAGGTCATTATAAACTAGAAATTTGGTCAACCATGGTCATGGTCACATTCAAACATTTCCCAACATCGCAATGTGAGGAACATTCCCTCACCCTCGCATTGTCACAATCACTTACTGATGTCGCAATGTGTTGAACACCTCCTACTGTCATATAATGACAAGAATTTCCAAATTTCGCAATGTGTCGATCATCTCTTGAAGTCCCTTTGTGAGGAATGTTTCTCGATGTCACAATGTCATGAGCATTTCCCAACATCACATTGTGATAGACATCTCCCAATGTCACACTGTGAAAAACCATGGTTTTACATAATCGCCATGCTAAACCATAGGAAGATCAACATAGTAAACTAATGTCCAAATATGGTCACACATAACCATGGTCAACCTTAGTCAACCATGGTCAATTTTGACCATAGTCATGGTAAACCAACATACATTATCAACTAGAAATTTGGTCAACCATTATTATTTTCATGGTGAGCCATGTCCATGGTCATGTGCATCCATGGTCGACAATGGAAATGGTAATGGTAAGCCATATATCAACCATGTTTGTGGTTCAACCAAGGACATGGTCAACCATAGTCAACCATTGTCAAAATTTTCCATCCATGGTCATGGTCAACCAAGGTCTTTATCAACTAGTAATCTGATCAACCATGGTAAACCATGGTCACGATCATGGCCAACAAAGGTCTTTTTCAACTATTAATTTGGCCAACCATGGTTTACCATGGTCAACAATAGAGATAATGTCTATTTTAAGACTCCCTGACTTGGAAATGACAAGAGACTAACAAGAATAAGGAAATAGAGGAAAGCAATTGGTGTATCCCAACCTAAACTTAGACTAAAAAATGTGGCTCTCTCCATCATTCCGTGGGTTGAATTTATGTGGAGAATAACATTCAATGTTAGTGTTATGCCTACTATACTGAAATATTTTGGGTTCATGAAGATTCTTGAGACTAATAGATTCACTATATTTATTTTACTAACCATGATTAGGACAATAGCTATGTAACAAATTCACCTCTAATTGTATTCATATGCAATTCATAATTTCATACTATTCAACACTATTCTTGAATACATTTCCTACCTTATTCATTGTTATTTGATCTCTTGGATTTCCTTGAAAATGCATTTCCTAATTTCATATTATTTAGAATCATTCTTAAATACATTTCCTTCCTTATTGGTTGTTATTTAATGTCATTTATAGAAAACAAAAATGGCATGTTAGAAGAATTCTTCACATTTGTTATATCGTGTTCTCCTTAAGCAACCATTTTTAAACTAGAGTTTTCCCTCATTTCCTTTGGTATAAGTAGCTACCTTTGAACATAATGATAACTGAAGGATGACTTTATTTATTTACATTGATTTTTTCAGCATGACATATTAATGTTATTGTTAATAATTTGTTTGGAAAATGTAATTGTTTGTCTAGTGGTGGCATTGGAATGATGAGAGTGAATTTGATGTTGTCTCTTTATCCTATCGATAGATGAGTTATTCACTCATGTGAAAGCACGTGTGCATGCATTCATGTGGTGTGAGATAAGGAGCACTTATACCACTTTCTTCTTTGTAAAATTATCCTCAAATCTAGTAGGAACTATTGTTAGGGAAATAATGTCGAAATAAATGAAACTATTTGGTTTCCCACACAGGTTACGAAAATGTTTGTCTTATGTTTGATTTATCTATAAATGAACAAATTATGAGAGGTGAAATGTGGATGTGAGTAATTAAAATCACAAGTGTCTCTTCCTCCTTGTGTGTTGTGTATTTGTATTATGGTATCAAAGCTCCATTCGAGCTATTGAATCCCACGTGAAAATAGAGAGAGAGAGGTTTGGCTATTAAATTCCATGGGTAGAGGTGAAACCCACACTCAGGAGGAGTTTGCATGCAAATCAAACCCTGGGAATTCATTGGGTGATTTTTTTATTTTTATTTTTAGCCAGAGTCACTATCATAGAAGAAGATCCATTGAAGGAGATCGAGAGAAAACCCTTCAAAAGGTCACATATCTTGGTTGTAGTCATGATGGAGGTAAAAATTGATAGATATGTATTTTTAATCCCCAAATTTTAATTTGGAGGGATTTTGTTTGTATAAATTGGTGTATTAATTGCAGGAATTTTTTAAGTTGTAATTAAATATGGAAAATGCTTTGGTTGATCCGTATATGAATGAATTAAACAAGTTATATAGGTCCAATTATGTGAATTAGAAATTCAAAATTCAAGCCTTGATGGAAGGGGAAAATGTTTGGTCCATTGCATCTTGAAAAGAAGCCAAACTAGAAGCCTCTGCAAACTCAGTCCAAGATTGGGAGAACCAAGAAAGTAAAGAAAAAGTGCTTACCAAAATCCTTTGCAAACTCAATCCAATATTGAGAGCATCGAAAAAGAAAAGCAAAGGTGCTTCTCAAAATTTATGTGAAGGCAAATAGTATTCCACATATAAGATACTATAAGACATCCATGGAGACATGAGAGATCCTTAAAGGTTTGTATGAAATGACCAATAAAAACTAATTTATGTTCCTAAAAAGTAAATCTCTTTCAATTAAAGTGGAGGAGAATGAAAATGTGAGTGAATTTCTTTCTAGAATTAAAGAATTGAAAGACAAGCTTGGTGATATTGGTGAAAACATCCTTGGCACACATTTGGTAATTGTAACTTTGAATGGAATGTTAGAAGAATATAAAATGTTTTTTATTGGTCTTGCAGCTAGAGAAAAATATCCTACATTTGATGAATTGGAGGTATTCTTTTACAAGAAGAAGAATGAAGAAAAAATATTAATTGCAAGTATTCAAGTTCATATTTGGCATTGTTGGCAAAGGGGAAACCGCCATATAGAGGAAATCCATGGGAAAGAAGCAAGGGTGGTAGGACACCACATCCACAATCAAATCAAGGCATGGAACCATCAAAGACTAATGCTAATGTTAAAAGGAATAATGCATGTTTTCACTATGGAAATCTTGGACATTATGCAAGATATTGTTTGAAAAAGAAATATAATGATTCCAAACATAGAAATAGAAGGCATATTGGTCACTTTTCTCATAGAGGACAAACATTGCATGATGATTTAAAAAAACTTGGGATATTTATTTCAAATTCTTCCTTGTCAATGTAAGCAAATGACACAAATGCTTGGTTTGTTTATTCTGGTGCCTCCATGCATATGTCTTGTAATAAGGATTGGTTTGAAAATTATCATGAGACTAATAATGGCGTTATTATATATCTTGGGGATGATTGATCGCATCAAATTAAAGGATATTGTGATGTGTTTGTAACCTTACCAAATGGTTGTGTTAAACAAATTCAAAATTCAATGTATGTGCCCGTTATAAAGAAGAACTTATTCTTAGTTTCCAGCATAGAAAATCAAGATTTTAAAGTTGAATTTGTAAAGATGCATTGTTTTAGAAACTATATATAGGATCATTACAAGATTATTGCGACAATGATCAGATTTGGGGGAGTATACAATCTTGATGTGACAAGAAAGGATAATCAAGCATTGGCATCTACGACCATATCAACATAAGCATTGTGGCCTCAAAGGTACGGTCATATTATTATAATGATTTTTTGCTACCAAAAAAGGAATGGTGGAGGGAATTCCCTTGCTTAAGAATGAACATACTTCTTGTGAAGGATGTTCACTAGGTAAGCAACATAGGGAAGAATTTCCTACTCATACAACTAAAATAAATATTCTTGAACTAGTGCATATAGATGTTTGTGGTCCTGTGCAATTAAGATCACTTGGTGGAGCATACTATTTCCTGATCTTTATTGATGATAGCACTAAATATACTTGAGTTTATTTTATAAGGAAAAAAAGTTATGTCTTTGAGTCTTTTAAATAATTTAAAAACTTGGTTGAAAAAAAAATAGGAAGGTACATCAAAATCCTAAGATCAGATAAAGGAGGGGAGTACACATCAAGAACATTTATCAGATATTGAAAAAACAATGGAATTCTACAATAGCATACAATGCCTCATACTCCTTAGAAAAATGGAGTAGCAGAGAGGAAGAAAAAAAGTTTTGTTGAATGTGCACATATCATGATAAAAGGTAAACATATTACTAATGGTTTTTGGATTGAAGCAATCAATATTGCAGTTTATTTGAAAAAATAGAAGTCCAACTAAAATTTTAAATCATAAAACTCCTTTTGAAGCGCTTTATGTCTATAAACCAGTAGTAAGGCACCTAAGAGTATTTGAAATAAAATATTATTGTCATGTTCACAAATAATATAAGAGAAAACTTGATGCTAAAGCAATAACGTTCATTTTTCTTGGTTACAGTTCTAATCACAAAGCATATAAGAAATTTTATCCCATCACACATAATGTTTTTGCAAGTAGAGATGTATTGTTTCATGAGAATGCAGATCAAGGACATAAGGTGGATAGTTATGATCAATGGCATATCCCTTATAACTATGATGAAAATGTCAAAGAAGTAGCAGATATTGAACCAAAACAAGAATGAGATGAATATTCGAGCAACATGGATGCTTCAAGTAGCCAGATCACACCAAAAGGAGAAAAATATACACCAAGAATCATAAGAAGAGGTGAAAGCAGCGAAGCATGAGTGAGGTCAAAACAACAAACTTATCCACCTATAAGGTATAGATATTATTCATTAATGAATCAAGTAATGAATGTTGTGGAACCATTGAATTTTGAAAAAGCTAAAGAACATGAAGAATGGAGGGATGACATAAGAGAATAATATCATTCCATAATTAAGAATGAGACATGGGAATTAACATAAATGCATAAAAATAAAGTCCCAACTAGATCTAAATGGTTGGTTGTAGCATCCCACTCTTGCGCACTGAGCAAACTTATTCTTTGAGGACAATTTCTCTCAAGTGATCCATATTATTATGCTATTAACACATTGATTTTGATTATGAGGCGTTATGGGTTGATGACATGTTGTTTTACTGCATTGACATAGAAAGGTGTTATTGATTCAGTTTTACTGAGTGTGCAAGATTTTGGACCTCAAGGATGTAGAGGCATCGATGGAACCCCTTGGACCCTGGATCGAGTCGGGGAGTGAACCATTGGGGGTTTTATTGTTTTATATGTGATATTAATGCATCTAATTAGATGATATGATTATGGATAAATTGTTGACATGATTCGTTGATGATGCAAGCTGACTATATCTTACCGAACATACTCACATGTGGAGTAGAGGGGTCATGCACGACCACCAGAGATGTTGAGGGAGAGGTGTGGACAACAACCCTGCCACATCCTACTAGCACTCCCACCGTGGCTCAAACTGTAGATTAACTTTTACCTAGTTTGAGAGGACCCATGATGCTGTGAGGGAAGACTACGATAGTTTCTCACGATGATTCTAAGGGGCACGCAATAGGGTGGGGCCCTTATTCCTTAAAGGCCCTTAGTCTCCCACAAGTTCACCTAGCGGAGTATTAACTCAAGGGTTTTTTTTATGTCTACCAATTTAGTCAAGAGGCGAGTGGCACCCTTGGAGCATGTGGTGTGTCCTGAAGGGCACGTTGCACAAGAAAAATGGAAAGAGGTGAGTGTCACCCTTGGAGCACGTAGTGCGTCCTGAAGGGCACGTTGCGTAAGGGAAACATATGAGGCAAGTGGCACCCTTGGAGCACCTAGTGCATCCTGAAGGGCTTGTCGTGTTGTTAATGATAAATGAATGAACCCAGATGACCTTAGGACTAATAACATGATAAGAAATTTAAAAAAAAAAATCCCTAATAAAATGTCGCTCAACATGAAAATTAAAGTCTAGGTCTAAATTATATTAGTGACAAAATTTTCTCTATCCTTTTTAAAAAAATAAAAAATATATATTAATAAAAATAAAAATAAAATATTTAATTGTTTTATTATATTATGATAATTTAAACTTTATTAATTAAAAAGGTTAAAGGGAAAAAGTTATTTTCTACACCTGCCAAATTGAGTTCTAAATGAAAAGGGCAAAGAGGGAATTCTAAAATAATTAGGAAACTAGGAAAAGAGGGAAACATAAAAATAAAATGGAAACACAAGGGAAAAAGAAGAAAGTCAAACTTAGTTAGGTATCTACCATTTAAGAACTTTCTAATTTAAAACTGAACTAGAAAATTAATAATGGGGAAAGTCATTAAAACCTGTAAGGGAATTTGGGGACACCTAGGAGCGATCCTAGGAGTGACTCTAGGTGGGTGAGAGAAATAAGGGTAAATAATTAATTAAATAAATTAGTTTTTGGAGGAATGAAGGGGATGGGTGACACATGTACGGGGAGGATTTTTTATGAATTATTTTATTAAACATTAAATAAGATGGGATTTGGGAAAGTAAGGGACTTTGAAACTCTATATAATGAAGGGAGGAGAAGGATGAAGGATCTTTTTCTATTTGCGTAATGTCATGCTGCAGAAATCTATACTTGACTGACTTAGCTTGTGGGAGTTGGGATACCCAGCTTGGTGAGGAGTGGTAGCTCGGCCTTGCGAGGTGAGTTGGGAGCTAGCTGATTCTCTGGTTAGTGTGCGTGGCCCCTTTGTGGCTTGGGGGGATAAGGGGGAAGAAGATTACCCCTAGTGTTGGCTGGGAGGTACCAATTAAGTCTCATCAGTTGGCAAGAGGGAGTAGCATGAAGCGGATGGGACATCAACTCAGAGAGAGCGATCACACAACGATACACTTTCTTTATTTTTGCATGGTAGATTGTAGTAGGATTTATGCTTTGAATCTTCATGTTTAATTGGGTAAGTAAATTGATTGGCGTAGCGTTCTAGTTGATGACTGAATTTTTCCCTAGCCTATAGCTCGATGACTAATTGACTCCCATGGCCTTTGATTCATGACATGTCTTGACTGTCGTGTGGTGTGTTGATTTGTGAGGATTGTGGTTGTTTATCCTTTCGTCCATAGCTCATCAGTCCTCTCTTGAGCATTCGGCCAAGAGCATGATCTACAGTCATCGCTTTGACGTTAATAGACCTATGGATCTTAACGCCCTGCTTTTCTGTGCGTGGATGATCAATGAAGGACATTCCTTTCCACTATCTACCTTCATTTTTGTCCTTGGTTGATTTTTGTCTTGTGCCTTCTAGCAAAAGTACCTCTGCATATGGATTTCTTGCATCTATGTTGGTTTATCCCTGCGATGATTTCAATGACTTATCCCATTGGAGCTTTGCATTCTCTTACTATTGTCTACATTGGATTGGTATCTTGGTAATGTAAAAGATTTAATTTTAGTCTTCATTTTTATATTGGTATCCTGGAATGTAAAAAAAAGGGGGATTTAATTTCAATCTGCGTTTTTATATTTATTGGTATCCTAGAATGTTAAAAGATTTAATTTCAATCTGCGTTTATATGTTGGTATCCTGGAAATGGAAAAACAATTTAGCTTTTACTCTGCGTTCTATATGATGCTGGTTGATTATATTTCTGCATTGTCTTTTGTTGATGACACTTGCCTTCATTGAAAGACGATTTCCTTTTTCTTCTTATGTATTCAATTATGGTAGGCGATTTTCCATTTCCAGGCTTAGTTCATGCATTTTAAAACTGCAATCTATTTCCTTGGGGGGGAGGCAAAATATTGGCCCAGTGAATTGTATTTCTAACATTTTTCTTTGTCCACGCATTGTCGCCGCCTTACCGGTTAATGGGGGTTTTGGGTGGGCATTCTATTCACCTTTATGATTGAGACCTTCCCACCACTAGTCAATATGGCGATTGACATTGCCAGACTTCCTTTGAAGCTTGACCGAGTCTGCATTTCATTTGCTACTTGCCAATTTCACCCCTCACAGGTCTGCATTTCATTTTTACTTTTGGGGCGATTTTTCCCTTGAAGAAGATTGCGTCTTGCACTTAAGAAATACTAGTATTGAATACCCTTGTTGCTTGATGATTTTCCCTCGAAGAAGACTGCGTTTTGCATAAAAAATTATTTCTATTTGATTCTTGTCAATGCACACGATTTTGCAACTAAATGATGCTGCGTTTTCCTGTTAATGCCCACGGTTTTGGAAATTATTTATGGCTTCGTTTTTTTTCCTGTTACCAACCACGTTTTACCTTTACCATTACCTGCATTTTAAACAACAATAAATCTTAACCACGTTTGACATCTTGAATATGGAGTTATTTGAATGACAAATAAAATTTAAAACTGTCTGCGTTTTCCTGTTATTGACCACAAAATTGTCGTTAAATTGATGACTGAGTGTTCCTATAAATTACTCTGATTTTGCTTTAATTATTGACTGCGTTTTCCCGAGTGTTTAACTGATGATTTGCATCTCCTTAAGATGACATTTCATTTATCTACTGGGTGATTTTCCACTTTTAAAGACCAAGAAGTTGCCATATTTTTCATCCTATGATTTTTTTCTTTTACCCTGAGGGCATTCCCATGGCTGCATATTACGCTGGTATTTTCTTTATTAAGAGTGCATTTATGTTTTTCTCTGTGGTTTCCATTGATAATATTGTGTTTATGTAATGAATTACATTGCTCTAGCAATTTTCATTTTAAGACTGTAATATTCCACAATTACTACTCTGCGTTTGATCCTCATTACTTCCATTTAATGACGGCATGTGTTTTCCCACAGTAGGTAATTTAGCATTTGTGTTGGATAGATTCTCCCTTAACCACCTTTGATTAGTACAACCTTTAATTTGATTTGACAACCCATGTTTAATGTACACATTAGTTTCCTCAATGGAAATTATATCTACTCGATACCGCAAATGATTAACTTATTTAGACAACCTCTTCATTGGTTTAGACAACCCTTTAACTAATTTAGAATAGTATTGTCCTTCAGATTTAACATTGATTAAATTGACCTTCCAGTAATATTGTAACTTGGGTTATAGTGCTATCATTGACTTAATTAAGTAGGCTAAATTTGATTGCATTAAGGTTAAAATTGATGATACCTTGATGACAATTTATAAATTAATGTCTCTAACAAGCGTGATCATTGCAACTCATACATTGATACTATTACTGAATGTTTAAGGGGTTAACTTCTATGTGGGATGGTATTTGATGATTAATCTAAGAATGTCAATTTAGATTGTCTTTAATTCTAATTTAAATTGATGTATATTGACTTAATTGCAATTTAGAATTGTCGAATTCAATGTTAATATAAAATTGTAAATGGTGACTAATTGAAACTTGACTTACTATTAGATTGGTAATCTATGTTAAATTTAGATTTTCAGTATGGACTATGTTAGATGTTATTAATGGGTGGGATGTTGACGAAGTCTTATATGGTTAACGTCTTCCTTATGTAGTCCTTTGGCATCTCGCCGACCTGTTGTTGGGTTTGGGGTGTGGTTTTCTTATTGGTATTCGGTTCCTAGTGCATTGAATTTTCTAGAGTCCTCAGTCCGGGAAGCTTATGTCTGTGCTAAGGTTATTGACGTGCCTATCACTTGGGAACAACATGATTCCCGATGAGGGGATCATGGGCCTCCCTGTGGGATAGTGGAGAACAAGATCTTGGCCAGAGTAGGCACAACCTGGGTGAGTGTGGTCGACCGTTGCAAGTTGCTTTTGGCACATGGGTTGAACGACTTCAGGCCTTGGTTCACGCACCTTGAGGTTCTAGTCTTTTTTCATCTAGGTTGTTGTGTCGGGATGGGAATCTTTTCCTTTAGCTGGTAGGCATGGTCATGTTTGTGTTGGGTGGGTATTCATTCTTCCTTGTTAATCTATGCATGTTCGCCTAGTTTCCCTTGTGCACGTGTGTGGTGTTGTAGTAGCCTGTTGCCTGGAATGTGTGCTTGCATTCGTCATTAGTGGTGTTGTTAAACTGTTTTCGTCATCGCCTTCTTGCCTTAAAAACAAAAAAAATCACTTCTGCTTCACTTGTTTCCGTAACGATGGGGTCGTTACATATGGTATCAGAGCCAGGTTCAACCCACAACTTGGATCACTACGACTTTCATTAACACAATTTTATTATAATGTTGCGAATTGAGTTGACTTGTATTCATGCAGGAAATCATGGTTAGAGGATGTCGCGAAGGCAGATGATGGGGTGCTAGTGGAGGAGGCGCGACACCTCCAGTAGCATCCACTCCTGAGGGGTCTAACCCCTAGGGAGAGGAACAGGTTGTCGGGCAGGAGAAGATATCAGTTGGTGATGTGGTCAGAATGATGATATATTTTCATCGCATGTGTAAGGAATTGATCATCTATTTGGATAGAGATGAGGCCAGAGCTCCGACACCCCCTAAGGGTCCACCTCACGCTCCAGTCAGTATTGGTAGCATTGACCGTGAACTTGAGAAGGTCAAATTTCTCGAGTTATTTGGTGCCCCAGACAGTGTAGCGACCGATGCATGCTTGGAGAATATGGCGATGTGATTTTCACTTTGCAACTATACCTCCAACATGAAGGTCTGCATGACAACGTTTCAACTAAATGGGAGCGCTCTTCTATTGTGAAAGATGCTCCTACCAAAGCTGAACATGGTCGTCGAAGATGTGTCATGGGAACTGTTTGATGAATGATTATGAGAGAGGTACCTATCATAGGAATTCATTGAGCTTCAACTCAATGAGTTCAATGCCTTAGAGCAAGTCAGTGGTACAGTGCTCGAGTACGAGGACCATTTTATGGAGCTGCTCTGCATATTAACACTGAGAAACTTAAGGTCAATAAATTCGTGCTCAGCCTTAACGAAAACATACATGCAAAGGTTAGGATTTTGATGCCTCAAACCTTGCATGATGCCATCCAAAAGGCCCTCATAGCAGAGGAGAATCTTATCAGTGGGGGTCAGAGCAAGACTCCAACAAGACCAGTAGGGTAGGTGTCAACAGGTATGCAACAACATCAGACACCAGCCCTACATACATCAGGATATCATGGCTTCTAGAGGGGATCCCCTTTCACTACACCTCGACGACCGACGCCTCAACAACGGACACCTTATCAAGGACCACAACATCAACAACAACATCGACCACAACAGTAGAAGTTTAGTCCTGTTCAACAGAACAGACTAGGATTCCAGGCCGGTGGGCCGTCATCTTCTACTTCGGGTACCAGGACTACTAGACCAAATAAGGGGTGTTGGACATGTGGGGAGCCACACTACCAGCGTGACTTCCCTGTGGAGAGGACTAGAGCATATGGATCAACCAGACCCACTACCGTGGGAGATTTGGGCAAGGCCCATCAGATTCATGTAGCGGTGAATAACCACCAAGTAGAGCACTAGTCGACTGTGCTCGAGACGTCAGGAACCGTGGCTGACTAGACCCTTAGTATTTTGATAGATCTCGGTGCTACCGAGAGTTTCATTTCAGGTGTGACGCTAAAAAGGATTAAGGTAAAGGCAGTCGAACAGGATGATTTTATCTTCGTAGATATGGCTTCGGGAGCCAAACAAAAGGTTGGAGGAAAGGTTATGGGTTATATCCTTAACCTGGGAGAGTTTGTCACCAGGGCCAACCTGTACGTCATGATCTTAGGATCTTATGATGTCGTGACTGGTATGGACTCGTTGGAATCGCATGAGGCGATACTCAACTGTGAGACAAAATGATTGAGCCTGGTTGATGACGAGGGATAGAGACGTGTGATTGTAGGTCGGAACGAGGGAGTTTCCCTAAGGTTCATCTCTTCTTTTCAGCTATGGAAGAGCATGTGCAAGGGGTGCAAGATTTATGTGATCCTTGTGTTAAACGATAAGGGAGTGGCAGAAGGCCTAGAACACCTTCTGGTGGTGAGAGAATTTGTAGACGTCTTTCCATAGGAGTTATCGGGGATGCCTCTAGAGAGGGAATTGGTTTTTACTATAGACCTAAAACCGGGAACTAAACCTATAGCTAGAACACATTATCGGATGTTGACCCAAGAGTTACAGGAGTTGAGAATGCAATTGAAAGAATTGTTGGATCTGGGACTGATACATCCAAGTGTGTCACCGTGGGGTGTGCTTGTTATTTTCATAAGAAAGAAGGATGGGTCATGGAGGCTCTGCATTGACTACCGTCAGTTGAACAAGGAAACGATCAAGAATCAATATTCGTTGCCAAGGCTTGATGATCTATTCAATCAAATGAAGGGCACGACGATGTTCTCAAAGACCGAATTGCGATCAAGATACCACCAGTTACGGATTAAGAAGGATGATGTTCCTAAGAATGCCTTTAATACGAGGTTTGTACATTACGATTTTACTATTTTACCATTTGGATTGATGAATGCCCCAGGGGTATTCATGAGTTTGATGAACGGGGTGTTCCGTGAGTACTTGAACAAGTTCGTCTAAGTACTCATCGACAAGCACTTGCGCTTGGTACTACAATGTTTGTGAGAGAACAAATTGTATGGGAATTTTTCCAAATTCTCACTTTATCAATCAAGGATTGTTGTTGGGAAAAATACCCTACGGACTAGCAAACTAGGGTCAGACTTGCATGCAAATTTTGACCGTGAAGAAATTACTATTTAACCTACCACCCAAAACTTAAACCCCTCTTTCACAATACATGCATGGAAAGGAACTACTAACCTTGTTACCGGTGTTCAATGTCGATCCTTCATTGCGCTTTGATCACTTTCTTGTGCTTCTCCTTCCAAAGATGACCTGCAATCAAAACAAACAACTATACATGCACGCTACTTCTCTACTTGAGGGTTAGAAATTAAGCATAAATTAACCAAACCATAGATAACCCATGCATTGGGATGGGAAAAGTATTCTTTTATTATTTGAAAAATGAATCAACTTACAATCAAAGTTGAGATCGACCACTGCTCCTTGATCTTGATCCTGGGCTCCTCTTCGTTTGTCCTCCAACTGGTTTGTGTTAAATCTCCTTTGGCATGAGGAAAGGCTAAAGGGTTGGGAAAATGGATTACACAAATGGGCAGAGTTTCTTCGCTATATTTTTTCCTCCTCCAAATGGGACCCCTACCCCTTCTTTTATAGGCTAGAAGGAGCTAGGGTTTTGGATGAACCCTCGGCCATGCATGGCTAGGAGTTTCAGTTAACTAATCCATAGATTTTTTTTTCATTGACAAATTTCATTTTTTCATGCTTTGTTATGTACATGCGGGCTGTAGTGAGCCAGCCAGCGTGCACACACATGTAGTAATGGGTTAGGGCACGTGGGCCTTGACACAAGAGGATTTCCAAAGATTTGTTCAACAAATGTTTTGGCAATGAAGAGATATGAGTTGGCCTGATGCCAGGTAAGCATGTGTGGTGCAATTTAGGGTTATAACAAGGATTCACTACTTGGGGCATGTCATCTCTGGTGAAGGTATCGTCATGGATCCAACAAAGGTCGAGGCTATTATGGAATGGCCTGCGTTGACGAATGTCCCAGAAGTGTGTAGCTGCATGGGTTTAGTAGGATACTATCGATGGTTCATTGATGGATTTTCAAAGATATCAAATCCGATCATGGAATTGCATAAGAAAAACAAGAAGTTAGTTTGGACTAAGAAATGCGTGGAAGAATTTCGGAGGCTCAAGGAGTTTTTTACAACAACATCGATACTAAAGGTCCCTGAAATGGACGCAAAATTTTTGGCATGCACTAATGCATCCAAAGAAGGCTTAGGCGGAGTCTTGATGCAAGACAAATGAGTGGTCGCTTAGATCTCTAGGAAACTGAGAAGGCATGAGGAGAACTACACGACGCATGATTTGGAGTTGTTAGCCATCGTATATAACTTGAAGGTTTGGAGACACTACTTTGTTAGATGAAATTTTGAACTAAATACTGACCACTGTGGACTACAACACATCTTTACACAAAGCGACTTGAACGTGTGATAATGACGTTGGTCAGAATTGCTTAGCGAGTACAACTTTGAGATTACTTACATAAAAGGAATAATGGACTGAGTGGCAGATGCATTGAGTTGAAGACCATGCATCTTTTTGGTGTTGCCTCTATAGACGAATCTATGTGAAAAGATTCTAACTTTACAGGGTGATGATGACTTTTACAAAGAGGTCTAGGGTTTTATCGGACAAAACACAATGATGGTACCAAGGTTTGAAGGATTCTCGTTTGATGACGATGGTTTATTGAGGTTTAAAAATCAGATTTATGTACCATCGAATGACGAGTTAAGGTGCTTGATCCTAAGAGAGGCTCATAGAGAAGTTTACATGGCTCACCTAGGAGTCACGAAGATGAGGGCATACCTTAAACCCTTATTCTTTTGGAAGGGAATGAAGGCAAACATAGTCAACTATGTGGCCAGATGTCTAGAATGTCAGCAGGTGAAGGCTAAACATAGACACTCAACATGATTACTACAACCACATGCTATTCCGGAATCGAAATGGGAGGTTATTTCGATGGATTTTATTGTTGGATTGCCACTGACGACAAGGAGACATGTCTCATTTTTCGTAGTAGTAGACACTTTGACGAAGAGTGCTCTCTTTATTCCTATGTGTACAACGTATCAGGAACCTAACATAGCTAGATTTTTCATCTGTGGGATTGTGAGGCTGCATGGTGAGCCTAAGAGGATTATATCCAATCGAGGATCGATGTTTACTAGATGATTTTGGATGAGTTTCCAAGAGGTCTTGGGAACCCAACTTAACTTCAGTATGATGTATCACCTAGAGACTAGCGGGCATACCAAATGAATGAAACAAACCTTGGAGGACATGTTTCGTATGTACGTGATGGACCAACAAAGGCGTTGGGAATAATTTGATCAAGTTTAAACCGCATAAGAATTTGATCAAGTTTGGACAGGGAGATAAAATCTCTCCTAGATTTGTGGGACCTTTCGAGATTGTGGAGAGAAAGGGGCCCGTGGCCTATCGACTAGCCTTACCTGATTCCTTGAGGCATATGCACGATGTTTTTCACGTATCTGTTTTGAGACATTATATTAGTGATCCTACGCATGTTATTGACATGAGTTATTTGCAGGTGTCGAATGAGGGGGCACTCACGACTGAGTCAATCCGCATCCTAGATCATCGCGTTTGACAACTATGATGTCATAAAGTAGATCAAGTCAAGGTCCAATGGGACAATTATAGTCTGTACTCGGTGACCTAGGAGGATGCATATGATATGCGCCAACAATTTCCATTTTTGTTTGATAGATAGACTTATGATACTGTGATACACACTATTTCATCATTTATACTATGAAACTTCGAGATGAAGTTTATACAAAGAGCGGGTGTATGTAACATCCCTCTCTTGCGTACTGAGAGAAATTATTCTTTGAGGACACTTGCTCGCAAGTGATCCCGATTATTATGCTATTAAAACATTGATTTTGATTATGAGGCGTTATGGGTTGATGACATGTTGTTTTACTGCATTGACATAGACAGGTGATATTGATTCGGTTTTACTGAGTGTGCAGGATTTTGTACCTCGAGGATGCATATGCATCGATGGAACTTCTTGGACTCTGGATCAAGTCGGGGAGTGAACCATTGGGGTTTTGATTGTTTTATATGTGATATTAGTGCATCTGATTAGATGATATGATTATGGATAAATTGCTGACATGATTCGTCGATGATGCTGGCTGAATATAGCTTGTTGACCAGACGAACATGTGGAGTAGAGGGGTCATGCACGACTACAAGAGATGTTGAGGGAGAGGTGTGGACATGAGCCTTTCCACAACCTACTAGCACTCTCACCGTGGCTCGAACTATAGGTTAACGTTTACCTAGATCGAGAGGACCCACAATGTTGTGAGGGAATACTGCGACAGTCTATCATGATGATTCTAAGGGGTGTGCAATAAGGCAGGGGCCTTATTCGTTAGAGGCCCTTAGTCTCCCACAAGTTCACCTAGCAGAGTATTGACTCTAGGGGTTTTTGATGTCTACCAAGTCAGTCAAGAGGGGAGTGGAACCCTTGAAGAATGTGGTGTGTCCTGAAGGGGACGTCACGCAAGAAAAATTTAATGAGGCGAGTGGCACCCTTGGAGCACGTAGTGTGTCCTGAAGGACATGTTGCACAAGGGAAACAGATGAGGCGAGTGGCACCCTTGGAGCACCTAGTGCATCCTAAAGGGCATGTCGCGTTGTTAAGGATAAATTAATCAACACAGATGGCCTTAGGACTAATAACGTGATAATTGTTTTTTAAAACAAATTCCCTAATAAAATGTCGCCCAACACAAAAATTAAATTCTAGGTCTAAATTATACTAGTGACAGAATTTTCTCTATCCTCTTAATATATATATATATATATATATATATATATATATTTATTATTTATGATAATTTAAAATTTATTAATTAAAAAGGGAAAAGGGAAAAAGTTAATTTCTACACCTGCCAAATTGAGTTCTAAATGAAAAGGGGAAAGAGGGAATTCTAAAGTAATTAGAAAACTAGGAAAAGAGGGAAACATAAAAAGAAAAGGGAAACACAAGGGAAAAAGAAGAAAGTCAAAATTAGTAAGGTATCTACCATTTAAGAACTTTCTAATTTAAAAATGAACTAGCAAATTAATAATGGGGAAAGTCATTAAAACCTATAAGGGAATTTGGGGACACCTAGGGGCGATTCTAAGAGTGACTCTAGGTGGGTGAGGGAAATAAGGGTAAATAATTAATTAAAGAAATTAGTTTTTGGAGGAATGAAGGGGATGGGTGACACATGTATGGGGAGAAATTTTTGTGAATTAATTTATTAAACATTAAATAAAATGGGATTTGGGAGAGTAAGGGACTTCAAAAATCTATATAATGAAGGGAGGAGAATGATGAAGGATCTTTTTCCATTTGCGTAACGTTACGCTGCAAAAAATAATACTTGATTGACTTAGCTTGTGGGAGTTGGGATACCCAGCTCGATGAGGAGTGGTAGCTCAGCCTTGCGAGGCGAGCTGGGAGTTAGCTGATTCTTTGGTTAATGTGCATGGCCCCTTTGCGGCTCGGGGGGCTAAGGGGGAAGAAGATTACCCCTAACATTGGATGGGAGGTACCGATGAAGTCTCATTAGTCAAAAAGCGGGAGAAGCATGAAGCGTGCGGGACATCAACTTAGAGCGGGCGATCAAGAAACAATACACTTTCTTTATTTTTGCATGGTATATTTTAGTATGATTTATGCTTTGGATCTTCATGTTTAATTGGGTAAGTAAATTTATTGGCATAAAGTTCTAGTTGATGACTGAATTTTTCCCTAGCCTATAGCTCGATGTTTGATTGACTCCCATGGCCTTTGATTCCCAGCATGTCTTGTCTGCCCTGTGGTGTGTTGATTTATGAGGATTGTGGTTGTTTATCCTTTCATCCCTAGCTCATCAGTCCTCACTTGAGCATTCGGC
The DNA here is from genome assembly GCA_000966675.3 of Picea glauca. Lineage (NCBI taxonomy): Eukaryota > Viridiplantae > Streptophyta > Pinopsida > Pinales > Pinaceae > Picea > Picea glauca. Next base: position 127,517 of record JZKD02S2073132.1, read on the forward strand.
CAGGATCCTAATCTATGGTTGTCGCTTTAGCATTAATAGACCTATGGATATCAATGCCCTGCTTTTCTATGTGTGGATGATGAGTGAAGGACATTCTTGTTAGCCATCTACCTCTATTATTGTCCTTGGCTGATTGTTTTCTTGTGCCTTGTAGCAAAAGTATCTCTACATATGGATTTCTTGCGTTCATGTTGGTTTATCCCTACGATGATTTCAATCACTTATCCCATTGGATATTTGTGCTCTCTTACTGTTGTCTACGTAGGATTGGTATCCCGGTAATGTAAAAGATTTAATTTCAGTCTACTTTTTTATACTGGTATCCTGGAATGTAAGAAAAAGGGGGATTTAATTTCAATCTGCGTTTTTATATTGGCATCCTGGAAATGGAAAAACAATTAATTTCAGTCTGCATTTTTATATTGGTATCCTGGAATATAAAAGTATTTAATTTCAATCTTCGTTTATATGTTGGTATCCTGGAAATGGAAAAACAATTTAGTTTTTTCTCTGCATTTTATATGATGTTGGTTGATTATATTTCTGTGTTGTCTTTTGTTGACGACACTTGCCTTCATTGAATGACGATTTCCTTTTTCTTCTTATGCATTCAATTATGGTAGGTGATTTTCCATTTTTGGATTGAATTCGTGCATTTTAAAATTGCAATCCGTTTCCTTGGGGTGGAGGCAAATTTTTGGCCCAACGAATTGTATTTCTGACATTTTTCTTCCTCCAGGCATTTCCTGTGCCTTACCGGTTAATGGGGGTGTTGGGTGGGTGTTCTTTTCACCTTTATGATTGAGACCTTCCCACCACTAGTCAAGACAATGATTGACATTGCCAGACTACCTTCGAAGCTTGACCGAGTCTGCATTTCATTTGTTGCCTGGCAATTTCGCCCCTCACAGGTCTGCATTTCATTTTTACTTTTGGGGCGATTTTTCCCTTGAAGAAGACTACGTCTTGCACTCAAGAAATACTGCTATTGAATACCCTTGTTGCCTGATGATTTTCCCTCGAATAATACTGTGTTTTGCATAAACATTTATTCCTATTTGATTCCTGTCAATGCACACGATTTTGCAACTAAATGATGTTGTGTTTTCCTGTTAATGCCCACGGTTTTCGCAATTAATTATGAATGCATTTTGTTTTCATGTTACCAACCACGTTTTACCTTTATCCTTACCTGTTTTTTTGTAAGTTTTAAACCTGTGAAGTAAAGAAATGCATATAGATTCTTAAGCAATACAAAAATTAATCAATGGCTCATACACAGAGTACACAGAGATTTTATACTGGAAACCCTCAACCGGGAAAACCTTTCTTATTTTCATTATCTCGAATTTCACCATTCACCATACAATATATACAATGTTTTTAGGTATTTCGTAGATACCAAAACCCTAATCCCTTAATCCGAGATTAATTTACAAATCCGCTAAAAATAGCAAAAAACCGCCCAAAAAAAAATTTCGGGGCATTGCCCCGAACACTGCGCGTAACCAGGGGGGGGCATACCTTCCCCCCTCTGCCCCCCCCCTAGGAAAGAACCTGGTGCACACGATAGAGCTCTCAATAAAGGGATTGTCAGACGCAGTTGTCGTATTTGGCGCGCCCACACACACACACATGCAAAGAATATAACAGATACCCAACAGTTTTAAATGGCAGTAACTCTTAACCCTGTTTAACATAATGACTGTGGAGTTATTTGAATGACAGATAAAATTAAAAATGTCTTCTTTTTCTTGTTATTGACCATGAAATTTCCGTTAAATTGATGACTGAGAGTTCCTATAAATTACTTCGATTTTGATTTAATTATTGACCGCGTTTGCTCGGGTGTTTAACCGATGAGTTGCCTCTCCTTAATACGACATTTTGTTTATCTACTAGGTGATTTGCCACTTTTAAAGACCGAGTAGTTGCCGTATTTTTCATCTTGTGTTTTTTCCTTTTACCCTGAGGGTGTTCCCATGGCTGTATATTATGATGGCATTTGCATTATTAAGAGTGAATTTATGTAAATGACTTTTTGCCTAGTAGTTTCCATTGATAAGATTGTGTTTATGTAACGAATTACATTGCTCTAGCGATTTCCATTTTAAGGCTGTAATATTCCACAATTACTGCTCTGCGTTTGATCCTCATTACGTTCCATTTAATGACGACATGTGTTTTCCCACAACAGGTAATTTAGCATTTGTATTGGATAGATTCTTTCTTAACCTACTTTGATCAGTACAACCTTTAAGTTGATTTGACAAACCATGTTTATTGTACACAGTAGTTGCCGCAATGGAAATTATATTTACTCGATAACGCAAATGATTAACTTATTTAGACAACCTCTTCATTGGTTTAGAAAACCATTTAACTAATTTAGAACAGTCTTGTCCTTCAGATTTAACATTGATTAAACTGACCTTCCAGTAATATTGTAACTTGGGTTATAGTGTTAGCATTGACTTAATTAAGTGGGATAAATTTGATTGCATTAAGGTTAAATTGATGATACCTTAATGAAAATTTATAAATTAATGTCGCTAACAAGCATGATCATTGCAGTTCATACATTGATACTGTTACAAAATGTTTAGGGGGTTAACTACTATGTGGGATGGTATTTGGTGATTAATCTCAGAATGCCAATTTAGATTGTCTTTAATGTTAATTTAAATTGATGTATATTGAATTAATTTCAATTTAGAATTGTCGAATTCAATGTTAATATAAAATTGTAAATAGTGACTAATTGAAACGTGACTTACTATTAGATTGGTAATATATGTTAAATTTAGACTATCAGTATGGACTATGTTAGATGTGATTAATGGGTGGGATGTTGACGAAGTCTTATTTTGGTTAGAGGCTTCCTTGTGTAGTCCTTTGGCGTCTCGTCAACCTGTTGTTGGGGTTGGGGTGTGGTTTTCTTATTGGTATTCGGTTCCTAGTGAATTAGATTTTCTAGAGTCCTTGGTCCGGACAACTTATGTTTGCGCCATGTTTATTGACGTGTCTATCACCTAGGAACAAAATGATTCCTAATGCGGGGATCATGGTGCACCCTTTGGGATAGTGGAGAACAAGATCTTGGCCTCAGTAGGAACGACCTGGGTGAGTGTGGTCGAGCGTTGGAAGTTTATTTTCGCGCATGGGTTGAATGCCTTCATGCGTTGGTTCATGCACCTTGAGGTTCTAGTCTTTGTTCATATAGGTCATTGTGAAGGGAGGAATGTTGTCCTTTAGTTGGTAGGCGTGGTCATGTTTGTGTCGGGAGGGTAGTCTTTCCTCCTTTTTCCCATAATAAGGGGGAAGAAGAGTACCCCTAGCGTTGGATGGGAGGTACTGATGAAGTCTCATCGGTCGAAAAGCGGGAGTAGCACAAAGTGCGTGAGACATCAACTCAGAACGGGCGATCAGGAAACAATACACTTTCTTTATTTTTGCATGGTATATTTGAGTAGGATTTATGCTTTGTATCTGCATGTTTAATTGGGTAAGTAAATTGATTGGCATAGAATTCTAGTTGATGACTGAATTTTTGCCTAGCCTATAGCTCGATGTCTAATTGACTCCCATGGCCTTTGATTCCTGACATGTCTTGCCCGCCCTGTGGTGTGTTGATTTATGAGGATTGTGGTTGTTTAGACTTTCGTGCCTAGCTCATCAGTTCTCGCTTGAGCATTCGACCAGGAGCCTAATCTATGGTTGTTGCTTCGACATTAATAAACCTATGGATATCAACGCCCTTCTTTTTTGTGTGTGGATGATGAGAGAAGGATGTTCTTGTTAGCCGTCTACCTTTGTTATTGTCCTTGGCTGATTGTTGTCTTGTGCCTTGTAGCAAAAGTACCTCTGCATATGGATTTCTTGTGTCTGTGTTGGTTTATCCCTGCGATGATTTCAATCACTTATCCCATTGGATATTTCTGTTCTCTTACTGTTGTCTATGTAGGATTGGTATCCTGATAATGTAAAAGATTTAATTTCAGTCTACTTTTTTATATTGGTATCTTGGAATGTAAAAAAAAAGGGAGATTTAATTTCAATCTGCATTTTTATATTGGCATCCTGGAAATGGAAAAACAATTAATTTCAGTCTGCATTTTTATATTGGTATTCTGGAATGTAAAAATATTTAATTTCAATCTGCGTTTATATGTTGGTATCCTGGAAATGGAAAAACAATTTAGTTTTTTCTCTGCATTTTATATGATGTTGGTTGATTATATTTCTGTGTTGTCTTTTTTTTACCACTCTTGCCTTCGTTGAACGACGATTTCCTTTTTCTTCTTATGTATTCAATTATGGTAGGCGATTTTCCATTTCTGGATTGAATTCGTGCATTTTAAAAATGCAATCTGTTTCCTTGGGGTGGAGGCAAATTTTTGGCCCAACGAATTGTATTTATGACATTTTTCTTCCTCCAGGCATTTCATGCGCCTTACCGGTTAATGGGGGTGTTGTGTGGGCATTCTTTTCACCTTTATGATTGATACCTTCCCATCACTAGTCAAGACGATGATTGACATTGCCAGACTACCTTCAAAGCTTGACCGATTCTGCATTTCATTTGTTGCCTCGCAATTTCGCCCCTTACAAGTCTGCATTTCATTTTTACTTTTTGGGTGATTTTTCCCTTGAAGAAGACTGTGTCTTGCACTTAAGAAATACTGCTATTGAATACCCTTATTGCCTGGTGATTTTCCCTTGAATAATACTAGGTTTTGCATAAAAATTTATTCCTATTTGATTCGTGTCAATGCACATGATTTTGCAACTAAATGATGTTGTGTTTTCCTGTTAATGCCCACAGTTTTCGCCATTAATTATGAATGTGTTTTGTTTTCCTGTTACCAGCCACGTTTTACCTTTACCCTTACCTGCATTTTAAATGACAGTAACTCTTAACCCTATTTGACATCTTGACTGTGGAGTTATTTGAATGACAGATAAAATTAAAAATGTCTTTGTTTTCCTGTTATAGACTACGAAATTGTCGTTAAATTGATGACTGAGTGTTCCTCTAAATTAGTCTGATTTTGATTTAATTATTCATCTCGTTTTCCCGAGTGTTTAACCGATGAGTTGCCTCTCCTTAATACGACATTTTGTTTATCTACTGGGTGATTTTCCACTTTTAAAGACCAAGTAGTTGCTGTATTTTTCATCCTGCATTTTTTTCCTTTTACCCTGAGGGCGTTCCCATGGCTGGATGTTACGCTGGCATTTGCGTTATTAAGAGTGAATTTATGTAAATGACTTTTTGCCTAGCAGTTTCCATTGATAAGATTGTGTTTATGTAACTAATTACATTGCTCTGGTGATTTCCATTTTAAGGCTGTAATATTCCACAATTACTGCTCTGTGTTTGATCCTCAATACGTTCCATTTAATGACAACATGTGTTTTCCCACATCAGGTAATTTAGCATTTGTATTGGATAGATTCTCTCTTAACCTCCTTTGATCAGTACAACCTTTAAGTTGATTTGACAACCCATGTTTATTGTACACAGTAGTTTCTGCAATGGAAATTATATTTACTCGACACCGCAAATGATTAACTTATTTAGACAACCTCTTCATTTGTTTAGACAACCCTTTAACTAATTTAGAACATTGTTGTCCTTCATATTTAACATTGATTAAACTGACCTTCCAGTAATATTGTAACTCGGGTTATAGTGTTAGCATTGACTTAATTAAGTGGGCTAAATTTGATTGCATTAACGTTAAATTGATGATACCTTGATGAAAATTTATAAATTAATGTCGCTAACAAGAGTGATCATTGCAGCTCATACATTGATACTATTACTGAATGTTTAGGGGATTAACTACTATGTGGGATGGTATTTGGTGATTAATCTCAGAATGCCAATTTAGATTGTCTTTAATGTTAATTTAAATTGATGTATATTGACTTAATTGCAATTTAGAATTGTTGAATTCAATGTTAATATAAAATTGTAAATGGTGACTAATTGAAACATGACTTACTATTAGATTGGTAATCTATGTTAAATTTAGACTATTAGTATGGACTATGTTAGATGTGATTAATGGGTGGGATGTTGATGAAGTCTTATGTTGGTTAGAGGCTTCCTTGTGTAGTCCTTTGGCATCTCGTCGACCTGTTGTTGGGGTTGGGGTGTGGTTTTCTTATCAGTATTCGGTTCCTATCACATCGGATTTTCTGGAGTCCTCAGTCTAGACAACTTATGTTTGTGCCAAGGTTATTGATGTGTCTATCACCTGGGAACGAAATGATTCCTGATACGGGGATCATGGCACACCCTGTGGGATAGCGGAGAACAAGATCTTGGCCGTAGTAGGAACGACCTGGGTGAGTGTGGTCGAGAGTTGGAAGTTTCTTTTTGCGCATGGGTTGAATGCCTTCATGCGTTGGTTCATGCACCTTGAGGTTCTAGTATTTTTTCATATAGGTTGTTGTGACAAGATGGGAATATTTTCCTTTAGCTGGTAGGCATGGTAGTGTTTGTGTCGGGTGGGTAGTCGTTCCTCCTTTTGCCCGTGCGTGGTGTTGTAGTAGCATGTTGCCTGGACTGCATGCTTGCGTTCATCATCAGTGGTGTGGTTAAACTGTTTCCATCATTGCCTTATTTCCTAAAAACAAAAACAAAAAAAAATTCTCTTATGCTTCGCTTTTTGTTGTAACGATGGGGTCATTACATATGGTATCAGAGCCATGTTTAACCTGTGACTTGGGATCACTGTGGCTTTCGTTGATACGATTTGATTATAATGTTGCTAACTGAGTTGACTTGTATTCATGCAGGCAATCATGGTTAGAGGATGCCACAGGGGCAGATGACGGGGTGCTACTGGAGGAGGCGCGATGCTTCCAGTAGCATCCATGCCTGAGGGGTCTAACCCCCAGGGAGACGAACATGTTGTCGGGTAGGAGAAGATAGTAGTTGGTGATGTCATCAAAATTATGAGATATTTTCATTGCATGTCTGAGGCACTGATTAGCCATTTGGATAGAGATGAGGCCAGAGCGTTGGCACCCCCTTAGGGTCAACCGCGCTCTTTGGCAGTACTAGTAGCATTCACTGTGAACTCGAGAAGGTCAAATTTATTGAGTTCTTTGGTGCCCCAGATGGTGTAGCCACCGAGGCATGGTTGGAGAATATGGCGATGTGATTTTCACTTCGCGACTATACCTCCAACATGAAGGTCTGCATGGAGGTATTTCAATTGAATGGGAGCTCTCTTCTATGGTGGAAGAAGCTCCTACTGTAGTTGAACATGGTCGTCGAAGATATGTCATGGGAACTGTTCGAGGAATGATTTTGAGAGAGGTACCTATCAGAGGAATTCATTGAGCATCAGCTCAATGAGTTCAATGCCTTACGACAGGGTGGTCGTACAGTGTTCGAGTACGAGGCCTATTATATGGAGTTGCTCCAGTATGTTATGCATCTTAACACTGAGAAAATTAAGGTCAATAGGTTCGTGTTCTTCCTTAATGGTAGCATACATGCAAAGGTTAGGATTTTGATGCCTCAAACCTTGCATGATGTTGTCCAGAAGGCCCTCATAGGAGAGGAGGACCTTATTAGCGGGGGTCAGAGCAGGACTCCAATGAGACCAGCAGGGTAGATGTCAATAGGCGTGCAGCAGCATCAGAAACCAGCCAGACATACATCAAGATATCATGGCTTCCAGAGGAGATCCACTTTCACTACACCTCGGTGACCAACGCCTCAACAACGGACACCTTATCAAGGACCACAACATCAACAACAACGTCGACCGTAGAAACAACAGTTTAGGCCTATTCAATAGAAAAGACAAGGATTCCAGGCCGGTGGGATGTCATGTTCTACTTCGGGTACCAAGACTACTAGATCGGAGACGGGGTGTTGGACGTATGGGGAGCCACACTACCAGCGTGACTACCCTGTGGAGAGGGCTAGAGCATCTAGATCAGCTGGACCCACTACCGTGGGAGATTTGGGCAAGGCCCATCGAATTGATGTAGTGGAGAATAACCACCAAGCATAGAAACAGTCAATTGTGCTTGAGACGTCAGGTACCGTCGCTGACCAGACCCTTAGTATTTTCATAGATCCTGGTGCTACTGAGAGTTTCATTTCAGGTGCATTGCTAAAAAGGATTAAGGTAAAGGAAGTTGAACATGATGAGTTTAGCTTCATAGAGATGGCTTCAGGAGCCAAACAAAAGGTTGGAGGAAAGGTTACAGGCTGTATCCTTAACCTGGGAGAGTTTTTCACCAGGGCCAACCTATTCGTCATGATCTTAAGATCTTATGATGTCGTGATTGGTAAGGATTGGTTGGAATCAGATGAGGTGATACTCAATTGTAAGACGAAACGATTGAGCTTGGTTGATAACGAGGGACATAGACGTGTGATTGTAGGTCAGAACCAGGGAGTTTCCCTAAAGTTCATCTCTTCTTTGCAGCTACGGAAGAGCATGCGCAAGGGGTGCAAGCTTTACTTGATCCTTGCGTTAAACGCGAAGGGACTGGTGGGAGGTATAGAACACCTTCAGGTGGTGATAGAATTTGCAGAAATCCTTCCAGAGGAGTTACTTGGGATGCCTTCGGAGAGGGAATTGGAGTTTACTATAGAACTAAAACTAGGAACTGAACTTATAGCTAGAACGCCTTATCAGATGTCGACCCTGGAGTTATAGGAGTTGAGAATGCACCTAAAAGAATTGCTAGACCTGAGACTGATACGTCCAAGTGTGTCACCGTGGGGTGTGGATGTTATTTTCATATGAAAGAAGGATGGGTCATGGAGGCTCTTCATTGACTACTGTCAGTTGAACAAGGAAATGATCAAGAATCAGTATCCATTGTCGAGAATTGATGATCTATTCGATCAAATGAAGGGCATGACGGTGTTCTCAAATATCGAATTACGATCAGGATACCACCAATTATGGATTAAGGAGGATAACATCCCTAATACCGCCTTTAAGATGATGTTTGGACATTACGAGTTTACTATTTTACCATTTGGAATGACAAACGCCCCAGGGGTATTCATGACTTTCATGAACGGGGTGTTCCATGAGTACCTAGACAAGTTCGTCCAAGTATTCATTGACGATATTTTGATTTACTCTCGGATGAAAGAGGAGCATGACGAGCACTTGCACTTGGTACTACAGTGTTTGTGAGAGCACAAATTGTATGGGAAGTTGTCCAAATGCTCATTTTATCAATCAAGGATTCACTACTTGGGGCATGTCATCTCCGACGAAGGTATCGTCTTGGATCCAACAAAGGTTGAGGCTATTATGGAATGGCCTACGTCGACCAATGTCCTGAAAGTGCATAGATTCATGGGTTTAGAAGGATACTATCGACAATTTGTCGAGGGATTTTTGAAGATAGCAAATCTGATCATGGAATTACAGAAGAAAAACAAGAAGTTTGTTTGGACCGAGAAATGCATGGAAGAATTTTAGAGGCTCAAGGAGTTGTTGACAACAACACTGATACTAAAGGTCCCTAACATGGACACAAACTTCTTGGTATGCACTGACGCATCCAAGGCAGGCTTAGGTGAAGTCTTGATGCAAGATGGACTAGTGATCACTTACATCTCTAGGAAAATGAGAAGGCATGAGGAGAACTATATGACACACGATTTGGAGTTGTTAGCTATCGTATATGCCTTGAAGGTTTGGAGATACTACCTTGTTGGACGCAATTTTGAACTAAAGACTGACCACTTTGGACTACAAAACATCTTTATGCAAAGTGACCTGAACACATGACCACGACATTGGTCGTAATTGCTTAGCAAGTACAACTTCGAGATTACTTACATAAAAGGAACAGTGAACCGAGTGGAAGATGCATTGAGTCATAGACCACACATATTTTTGGAGTTGCCTCTTCAAATGAATCTACGTGAAAACATTCTAACTTTACAGTGTGACAGTGATTGGTACAAAGAGGTCGAGGGTTTTTTCAGACAAAACACAATGATGGTACCAAGGTTTGAAGGATTTTCGTTTGATGACGATGGTTTATTGAGGTTTAAAAATCGGATTTACGTACCACCAAGCGACGAGTTGATGCACTTGATCCTAAGTGAGGCTCATAGAGCATTTTACATGGCTCATCCAGGAGTCATGAAGATGAGGGCAGACCTTAAACCCTTATTCTTCTTCAAGGGAATTAAGGCAGACATAGTCAACTATGTGGCCAAATGTCTAGAATGTTAGCAGGTGAAGGCTGAACATAGACACCCAACAAGATTACTACAACCACACGCTATTCCGGAATCAAAATGGGAGGTTATTTCGATAGATTTTATTGTTGGATTTTCATTGACGACAAGGAGACATGACTCAATTTTCTTAGTAGTAGATACTCTGACGAAGAGTGCTCACTTTATTCCTATGTGTACAATGTATCAGGCACCTGACATAGCTAGAGTTTTCATCAGTGAGATTGTGAGGTTGCATGGAGTGCCTAAGAGGATTATATCCAATCAAGGATCGGTGTTTACTATATGATTTTGGATGTGTTTCCAAGAGGCCTTGGGAACCCAACTTAACTTCAGTATGGTGTATCACCCGGAGACTAACGGGAAGACCGATCGAACGAACCAGACCTTGAAGGACATGTTTCGCATGTACGCGATGGACCAACAAAGGCATTGGGAATAATTCTTTCCACTGGCGGAGTTCTCTTATAACAACTGTTACCGAAGCACCATTAAGATGGCACCTTTCAAGTTTATTTACGGGAAACCATGTCAGACACCGTTGAGTTGGGATCGACTTGAGGATAGGTTCCTAGTGGTACCAGAAGCGATCCAAGAAATGGAAGAGAAAATACAAACAATAATACAAAGGATTAAAGAAGCGTAGGATCAACAGAAGAGTTATGTCGATGCACTTCGTGTCGACCGTAGTTACGAGGTCGGCGATTGAGTCTTCTTGTAGGTTAAACCGCATAAGAGTTCAATCAAGTTTGGAAAGGGAAATAAACTCTCTCCTAGGTCTGTGGGACATTTAGAGATTGTGGAGAGAAAGGGGCCCATGGTCTATCAACTAGCATTGCTTGAATCCTTGAGGCGTATGCATGATGTTTTTCGCGTATCTATTTTTAGACATTATATTAGTGATCCTACAGATTTTATTGACATGCGTTATTTACAGGTGTCGGAGGAGGGGGCGCTCACGGCTGAGAAAATCTGCATCCTGGATTGTCCTGTTCGACAGCTACGACATCGGATAGTAGATCAGGTCAAGTTTTAGTGGGAAAATTATAGTTCACACTCGGCGACCTGGGAGGACTCATATAATACACGTCGACAATTTCCATTTTTGTTTGATAAATAGACTTATGATACTGTGATACAAATTATTTTGGCATTTATACTGTGAAACTTCGAGATGAAGTTTATACCAAGAGGGGTGTATGTAACATCCCGCACTTGCACACTGAGAGAACTTATTATTTGAGGACATTTTCTTGCAAGTGATCCATATTATTATTCTATTAAAACATTGATTTTGATTATGAGGTGTTATGGGTTGATGACATGTTGTTTTACTTCATTGACATAGATAGGTGATATTGATTTGATTTTACTGAGTGTGTAGGATTTTGGACCTCGAGGATGCAGAGGCATTGATGGAACCCCTTGGACTTTGGATCGAGTAGGGGAGTGAACCATTTTGGGTTTGATTGTTCTATATGTGATATTAGTGCATCTGATTAGATGATATGATTATGGATAAATTGCTGACATGATTCATTGATGATGTAGGTTGACAATATCTTTCCAACTAGACCCACACGTGGAGTAGAGGGGTCACGCATGACTACCAGAGATGTTGAGGGAGAGGTGTTGACAACAACCCTGCCACAACCTACTAGCACTCTCGCCATGGCTCGAACTATAGGTTAATGTTTACCTAGTTCGAGAGGACCCACGATGCCATGAGGGAAGAATGCACCAGTCACTCATGATGATTCTAAGGATAACACAATAAGGCGAGGGCCTTATTCCATAGAGGCCCTTAGTCTCCCAAAAGTTCACCTGGCGGAGTATTGACTCCAGGGGTTTTTGATGTCTACCAAGTCAGTCAAGAGGCGAGTGGCACCCTTGGAGCATGTGGTGCGTCCTGAAGGGCACGTCACACAAGAAAAATGGAAAGAGGCGAGTGGCACCCTTGGAGAACGTAGTGCATCCTGAAGGGCACGCCACACAAGGGAAACATATGAGGCGAGTGGCACCCTTGGAGCACCTAGTGCATCCTGAAGGGAACATCGTGTTGTTAATGATAAGTGAATGAACCTAGATGTCCTTAGGACTAATAACATGATAATAAAGTTTTAAGACAAATTCCCTAATAAAATGTCGCCCAGCACGAAAATTAAAGTCTAGGCCTAAATTATACTATTGAATTTTTTTTCTCTATCCTTTTAATATATAAATATATATATTTATAAAAATAAAAATAAAATAAATAATTGTTTTTTTATATTATGATAATTTAAAGTTTATTAATTAAAAAGGAAAAAGGGAAAACGTTAATTTCTACACTTGCCAAATTGAGTTCTAAATGAAAAGGGGAAAGAGGGAATTCTAAAATAATTAGGAAACTAGGAAAATAGGGAAACATAAAAAGAGAAGGGAAACACAAGGAAAAAAGCGAAAAGTCAAACTTAGTAAGGTATCTACCATTTAATAACTTTCTAATTTAAAACTGAACTAGCAAATTAATAATGGGGAAAGTCATTAAAACTTGTAAGGGAATTTGGGGACACCTAGGAGCGATTCTAGGAAAGACTCTAGGTGGGTGAGGGAAATAAGGGTAAATAATTAATTAAAAAAAATATTTTTTGGAGGAATGAAGGGGATGGGTGACACATGTACGAGGAGGAATTTTTATGAATTAATTTATTAAAAATTAAATAAAATGGGATTTGGGAAAGTAAGGGACTTCGAAACTCTATATAATGAAGGGAGGAGAAGGATGAAGGATATTTTTCTGTTTGCATAACATTACGCTGCAAAAATATATACTTGACTAACTTAGCTTGTGGGAGTTGAGATACCCAACATAGTGAGGAGTGGTAGCTCGGCCTTGTGAGGCAAGCTGGGAGCTAGTTGATTCTCCCGTTAGTGTGCATGGCCCCTTTGCAGCTCGGGGGTCTAAGGGGGAAGAAGAGTACCTCTAGCATTGGTTGGGAGGTATCAGTGAAGTCTCATCGGTTGAGAAGAGGGAGTAGCATGAAACGCGTGGGACATCAACTCAGAGCGGGCGATCAGGAAACAATATACTTTCTTTATTTTTGCATGGTAGATTGTAGTAAGATTTATGCTTTGGATCTGCATGTTTAATTGGGTAAGTAAATTGATTGACATAGTGTTCTAGTTGATGACTAAATTTTTCCCTACCCTATAGCTCGATGATAGATTGAATCCCATGGCCTTCGATTCCCAACATGTCTTGACCGGGCTGTGGTGTGTTGATTTGTGAGGATTGTGGTTGTTTAGCCTTTAGTCCCTAGCTCATTAGTCCTCACCTGAGCAGTCGGTCAGGAGCCTGATCTACGGTCGTCACTTCGACGTTAATAGACCTATGGATCTCAACACCCTGCTTTTCTATGCATGGATGGTGAGCAAAGGACATACCTGTCAGTCATCTACCTCCGTTATTGTCCTTGGCTGATTGTTGTCTTGTGCCTTCTAGCAAAAGTACCTCTACATATGGATGTCTTGCGTCCGTGTTGGTTTATCCTTGTGATGATTTCAATGACTTATCCCATTGGATCTTTGCATTCTCTTATTGTTGTCTACGTTGGATTGGTATCCTGGTAATGTAAAAGATTTAATTTCAGTCTACATTTTTATATTGGTATCTTGGAATGTAAAAAAAAAGGGGATTTAATTTCAATCTGTGTTTTTATATTGGCATCCTGGAAATGGAAAAACAATTAATTTCAATATGCATTTTTATATTGGTATCCTTGAATGTAAAAATATTTAATTTCAATCTGTGTTTATATGTTGGTACCCTGGAAATGGAAAAACAATTTATTTTTTTCTCTGCGTTTTATATGATGTTGGTTGATTATATTTCTGCTTTGTCTTTTGTTGACGACACTTGCCTTCGTTGAATGACTATTTCATTTTTATTCTTATGTATTCAATTATGGTAGGAAATTTTCCATTTCTGGACTGAATTTGTGCATTTTAAAACTACAATCCATTTCCTTGGGTGGGAGGCGAATTTTTGGCCCGATGCATTTTTGGCCTAGTGAATTGTATTTCTGACATTTGTCTTCCTCCACGCATTTCTTGTACATTACCGATTAATGGAGGTGTTGGGTGAGAATTTTGTTCACCTTTATGATTCAGACCTTCCCACCACTAGTCAAGACAGTGTTTGACATTGCCAGACTGCCTTCGAAGCTTGACCGAGTCTGCATTTTGTTTGTTTCCTGGAAATTTCGCCCCTCACAATTCTGCATTTCGTTTTTACTTTTGGGGCGATTTTTCCCTTGAAGAAGACTGTGTCTTGAACTTAAGAAATACTGTTATTGAATACCCTTATTTCCTGGTGATTTTCCCTCGAAGAAGACTGTGTTTTGCATAAAAATATATTGTTATTTGATTCCTGTCAATGCACACGATTTTGCAACTAAATGATGTGGCATTTTCCTGTTAATGCCCACGGTTTTGGTAATTAATTATGACTGCGTTTTTTTTTCCTGTTACCAACCACGTTTTACCTTTACCCTTACCTACGTTTTAAACAGAAGTAACTCTTAACCACATTTGATATCTTGACTGTGGAGGTATTTGAATGACAGATAAAATTTAAAATTGTCTGCATTTTCCTGTTATTGACCATGAAATTGTCGTTAAATTGATGACTGAGTGTTCCTATAAATTACTTTGATTTTTCTTTAATTATTGATCACGTTTGCCTGGGTGTTTAAATGACGAGTTTCCTCTCCTTAAGACGTAAGTTTGGTTATCTACTGGGTGATTTTCCACTTTTAAAGACCGAGTAGTTGCCAAATTTTTCGTCCTGCGTTTTTTTCTTTTACCCTGAGGGCATTCCCATGGCTGGATATTACGCTGGAATTTTCTTTAATAAGAGTGCATTTATGTAAACAATTTTTTTCTCTGTGGTTTCCATTGATAATATTGCGTTTATGTAACGAAATACATTTCTCTGGCAATTGCCATTTTAAGACTGTAATATTCCACAATTACTTCTCTGCATTTGATCCTCATTATGTTCCATTTAATGACGACATGTGTTTTCCCACAACAAGTAATTTAGCATTTGTACTGGATAGCTTCTTCTTTAACCGCCTTTGATCAGTACATCCTTTAAGTTGATTTGACAACCCATGTTTAATGTACACAGTAGTTTCCACAATGGAAATTATATTTACTCAATACCACAAATGATTAACTTATTTACACAACCTCTTCATTGGTTTAGACAACCCTTTAACTAATTTAGAACAATCTTGTCCTTTAGATTTAACATTGATTAAACTGACCTTCTAGTAAGATTGTAACTTGGGTTATAGTGTTAGCATTGACTTAATTAAGAGGGCTAAATTTGATTGCATTAAGGTTAAATTGATGATACCTTGATGACAATTTATAAATTAATGTCGCTAAAAAGCGTGATCATTGCAGCTCATACATTGATACTGTTACTGAATGTTTAGGGGGTTAATTGCTATGTGGGATGGTATTTGGTGATTAATCTCGGAATGCCAATTTAGATTGTCTTTAATGTTAATTTAAATTGACGTATATTGACTTAATTGAAATTTAAAATTTTCAAATTCAATGTTAATATAAAATTGTAAATGGTGACTAATTGAAACTTGACTTACTATTAGATTGGTAATCTATGTTAAATTTAGACTGTCAATATGGACTATGTTAGATATGATTAATGGGTGGGATTTTGACAAAGTCTTTTGTTGGTTAGCATCTTCCTTGTGTAGTCCTTTGGCATCTCATTGACCTGTTGTTGGGGTTGGGGTGTGGTTTTCTTATCGATATTCGGTTCCTAGTGCATTGGATTTTCAAGAGTCCTCGGTCCGGACAGCTTATGTCTGCGCCAAGGTTATTGATGCGTCTATCACTTGGGAATGACATGATTCCTGATGAGGGGATCATGGAATGCCCTGTGGGATAATGGAGAACACGATCTTGGCCGACATAGGCAGACCTAGGTGAGTGTGGTCGAGCGTTGCAAGTTTCTTTTGGTGCATGGGTTGAACGCCTTCAGGGATTGGTTCACGTGCCTTGAGGTTCTAGTCTTTTTTCATCTAGGCCATTGTGTCGGGATGGGAATGCTGTCCTTTAGCTGGTAGGCATGGTCGTGTTTGTGTCGGTGGGTAATCGTTCCTCCTTGTTAATCTGTGCATGTTTTCCCAGTTTCCCTTTTGCCTGTGCGTGGTGTCGTAGTATCCTGTTTCTCGAACTATGTGCTTGAGTTCACCGTCAATGGTGTGGTTAAATTGTTGTCATCATCGCCTTATTGCCTTAAAAAAAAAATCACTTTTTCTTCGCTTGTTGACGTAACGATGGGGTCGTTACACTGTTCAAATCCAAATTCAATGTTCATGGTAGTATAGATAAATATATAGCAATATTAGCTACAAAAGGTTATTCACATAAATAATGAAATGACTATGAAGATAGTTTTGCATTGTAGATAAGACGAACACAATTAGAATAATGATTGCATAGGCTACAAAACATAATTGAAAACTGCATCAGTGAATTGTTAAGTCCTCTTTTTTGAATGGAGAATTAAAGGAAGAAGTTTATCTTGTTCAACAAGAGGGATTTGTGAAGCAGGGTCAATAGCATCTTGTTTGCAGGTTAAAGAAATATTTATATGGATTAAAAAAATCACCAAGATCTTGGTATGTAAATATTGATACTTTGTTCTCTCATAAAGGATTCATGAAAAGTAAAAGTGATCATAATTTGTATATCAAGACAAATGAGAAGGGGCTTATTGCTTTGATTTCCTTGTATACAAATGATCTTATCATAAAAAAAAATGCATCTAAGTTGATTGAAGAAATCAAAAGACAGTTGTCACAATTATTTGAGATGAAGGATCTTGGAGAATTGCATTATTGTTTAGGCCTTTAAGTATGGAGAGAAGATGGTAAAACAATTGTCACACAAAGTAAATATATAAAGGAATTGATTTAAAGGTTTAATATGAATGAATGTAATATTGTGTCTATTCCATTAGATAAAAATGCTAAACTCTACAATGATGATGAAATAAAACATGTGGAATGTACTTTGTATCAACAATTGGTGGGAATTTTGAACTATCTCACCACTACTAGGCCAGCCATTGCATATTCAATCAATATCCTTAGTCAATTCATGGCTAAGCCTCATGAAAGACACTAGAAAGAAACAACGAGAGTCGTTCGATATCTGAAAGACACCGTTACCTCTAGTATTAAATATGATAATACTTTTGTGTTGAGTTGACACGTCATTTTGATTCAAATTGGGCTGGAAATCCTAATGAAAGAAAATCAACCATAGGTTATGCATTCAGAATTGGATTCATGATTGTGTCTTGGAGCAACAAGAAACAACCAATTGTTTCTTTGTCATAAACTGAAGATAAGTACACATCCCTATGAAGTTTGACTTGTGAGGAAGTTTGGTTGAGGCAGATTATTGAAGATGTGGGAAAACAACAAAAAGTGACAACAATTATCAAATGTGATAACCAAAATTCCATCAAACTAACCAACAATCCTATGTACCATGCCAGATCGATGCATATTGAGATACACCATCATTTTTAAGAGATAAGATATAGTGAGGAAATTCACTGAGTCTATTGTAATGTTGATAATAATATGACTAGTAAGTGTTTTTACGAAGTTTCTTGGAAAGGAAAAAATTGAAACATGTAGAAATCAATTAGGAGTCATAGAGAATTCATTTCTCCATTAAGGAAAAGTGTTAGAGAAATAATGTTGAAATAAATCAAACCGTTTGATTTCCCACAGAGGTTATGAAAACATTTGACTTTTTATTATCTTGAAATGTATGTCTCATTTATTTATAAATGATTAAAGCTAGAGACATGAAATGAGTGTCTGAGCAATTAAACTCACAAGTGTCTCTTCCTCGGTGTGTGTTGTGTATTTGTATTAACTATGTTGAAAGTTGGAATTTAATCTTTGTAATAGAAACTTTACCCATTGAACTTTACCCCTTACAAGAAAAGTGGGACAATTTAAATGCCCCATAATAGATTCTTTCACATGCCCACACTTGAAATTAATAAAGGTAACTTGATTGGATTGAACTACTAATACGATTAAAAACATTAAATTTGTATAAACATTAAATTAGTGTAATCCCATTGACACGTGGCACATACATTGAGAGAACTAGAGTAGATCCATATCATGCACAAAGAAATTTCAAATCCCTCTGAACAAAAACTTCTTTTTACAAAGAATATATCACTAATATATACAATATTGTTCACAAGTATGGATTCTATTTACTTCATGAAAATGAATTATGTGCATGCATTAGTCTTGGTGAAGGTAAATAATTCTAACAACTTCATCAAAATGAGCAATTACTAGTGACTTCATGAAAATAAACAACCAATTGTGAACAATGTGGCCTCTGTTGGACATAGAATATTTCTAATATAGATCTA
The DNA here is from genome assembly GCA_000966675.3 of Picea glauca. Taxonomy (NCBI): domain Eukaryota; kingdom Viridiplantae; phylum Streptophyta; class Pinopsida; order Pinales; family Pinaceae; genus Picea; species Picea glauca. Next base: position 146,260 of record JZKD02S2073132.1, read on the forward strand.
CATATATCTATACATTTTGCAAGACAATGTCTCTAGGTGATCCATCTCTTCTCACTTTTCCAATATCCAATTGGGTTGGGTTTCGCTGATTTTCAAATGAGTATTGGTGTTGGGCCTTCATCAACATAGGAAACTAAAATTATCTTACATTTATCTCTCTCTTGGGAATTGTTGTTGGACAAAGTAGTGAATATTATTTAGAATGATCAAAAGGAATGATGGTTATCCTTTAAGAATCTAAATCCAATTAACTAAAATCTTTTTTTTTTCTCATATATATATATATATATATATATATATAATTCAAAGTAAAACATTTAATGTTCCACAAAAAGTTGCTTTCTACATTTAGTATGAGGTAAATGTGCAATTCTTTAAGTGATTAACATGGAGTTGATATGTGGTATTTAAAAAAATATTAATAACAAACAAATATTTTAATGTTCACTTTATTTTTCAATCATATATGTAACGTAATTCAAAGTAAAAGGTTTCTCATTTCAACAATAGGTGTTTTCTACATTTTATATGAGGGATATGTGTAATTTGTTATGTGCTTAACATGGAAAACCAACAAGATTTGTTATAATTAAAAATTAGGATGTCCAAAAAATGTTTTGATCCAAATTAAGATGGTTTTACACTACTTATTAACATATTTCAATGATGTATTTCTTACTCTAAGAGAGACATGTAATTCCTTATATGTTCAACATAAAATTAACATGGAGAGAACATAAATTATATTTAATATATCACATTGTTTATAAATATAGTTTCTATCAAACTTATGAATAAATTAACGTGCTTGTATAATTTTTTTTATCGAGAATTCTAAAAACGTTATGAAAATGAACAACTATTAGTGGGATGAAAATGAATTAAGTTCCTCCATAATTTTTTAGCAACTTAAATAATTCTAAATACTTAATGAAAATGAATTATGTGCCTTCATTATTTTTTTAGCAACTTAAAGAATTATAAATACTTAATGAAAATGAATAACTATTAGTGATTGGTGATTTCATGAAAATGCACAAGCACTATTATGGGTCTATTGTGGGCGTGGTTGATGAAAATGAATAATTAATTTACAAACTCTAGTATCAACCTTAATTACGGTTTGTAAATAAAATATGCTATGGGTCTTAGTTGTGACTGTGTATAGTATAACCCTAATCTAATAATTAATGTATTATTAATTGAAACATTAACTTTAATTCTAATAATCTTAACCCTAATCTCAACGGGCATCCTCCATAGCTCTAGAGAAGAACTTGAATATTGTGGATAGTATATAAATGTCCACTGCGTGCTTTGCTTCTCAGAGTTTTGATTATTGTAATGGATATGAAGATTGGTAGAGGAAAGGTGTAGGGACGCCACTCAATACAACTCCACGACACGAATTATTCAGGAGGTAGTGCAGTTGAATACACTGTCGTAGAAGTGAATATTTATAAGATAATTGTAATGAAGTCTGCATTCGCTCTGTGTAAAATATTGTGGCAGCCACATTTCATTTTCGGTTCAAGATATTGTGGCAGCCACATTTCATATACCCCACCATGTAGTAACGTTTAGACATAATCGATGATATGAATGCAATTGTTTTTCAGATGATCAATAAATCTTACGATCCAGTACCATCAGCCCTCCCGTGCTGCAAAACCCGGAGAAAGAAATGTACAGAGAGAAATGACAATGTGAATTTTCCACTTTAGGTCTTTACTTTCATTATAGATTCAATTGTGATTTATGCTCTCTTCAATTGATTTGTGAGGCTTTATTTTCATTGTTTGATTAGTTTAAATGATATATGTGATGGTTTTAGAGTTTTATAACCGTTCCAGTTAAGTTGGCTTTAGTCTCAATATAATGTAAATTTAGACAAAACGACATGAATCTCTCATCTTTTTGCCTTTATTTTATTTTCGAAGGAGTATTGTCATTTTCTTCGCAGGCTCAAGTCATTATGAATCTTACCAGCGCCAATAGCTTGAGAAACACAAGAATATCTACGATTACCAGCGGTAAAATCGAACAGATATCACCACAACAACCTTCCAAGCCTGCATTAGACGCTGTCAATGAAAATCAACCTCAAAGACCAGATGTAGGTAGGAGTCAAGATGCGTATCGAACAAATTTTATACTGAAGAATAGGGGCTGGATAGAATGTGAAAGGATAGAAAAAGGTTTTTAAGGTAGAAAATTGTTTGATTTGTTGTTCCGCATGCAGGCATGGAAATAGTCAGGAAATTATCTCTGCAACCCTTCTTCCAAAAGTGAAAGGGGAGGTAATCAAACTATAAATCAGACTGAATAGGAAATCCAACGAATAAATCATCTACCGATTATTTTTTAGTGTAAATTGAGATGTTTGAATAGGAAAATGTGTATTAGAGTGATGATTTTTTTGGTGGAGTGCAGATTCAACAGCATGGCTCCTTACAGCACGATGGAGACGATGGAATTGCCTTGGAAAGAAGGGAAGGATTCAGATGACCAGATCATACTGTCGTTGGATTGTTCATGGAAACAATTTTAAAATGTCGATGGATGCTATTGAATTTTAACGGTATTACGCGACACCCTTAACCAATCTGTTTTTATAGACCTTTTAGATCGAGGGAACCGATGGATTTTCTCTATTGCCCTTCAGGGAAACGCGTGCATTTTTTGTATTGCCGACTGTGAGTACACTGTGACAGGCGAAGCTCATGGGCGACAGAAAAAAGTGCAATTTGCAACGGCAAGGCAACATGAAACTTCATATCAATTTCTTAATCGTGCAGCATTGAATCTACACCACCAGAGACAGGTTAATATTAATATTAATAGTGTACCAATTTAATCATGAAGATTCAGATTCTAATTTATACAGCATGACGCTGAAAATGGGCCAAGCCAAACTGTTGTAGACGATGTAGATCACAATGTAGATCCACTGCAGCTATGAGATCAAACTTTGGACATACAGATTACTTGTTTAAATAGAGTTTTATAGAATTTTCTGAAGATAGATTTCAATTTTGTGGATCATTGTTACTACTGTTACTTGCAGCTCACTTTTGTGGATCACTGCAGGAATAAACATTTCTAATTCATCAAAGATTCCAAATCGCCGAGGTGGACTCGACTGGTGTGAATTGGCTTACATGCAAACCCTGCAATCTTCCATAAATTGCTTAATGCTCTCTCAGAGTTCAAAACCCTGCCTGGTTTGTTGTACTGTGGAATGAATGACCATGGTTTAAATTTAAATGGAAATGTGAGAAAAAGTATGTCTAGAGAACCAGATCTTGAGGGTGAGAATGTATGGAGTCGACTGATTGTCGTGGGTCGCGGAAAAACCATTTGCAATGTGGACAGAAGCAGATTTTAAAAGCTACCAGTAAATACTTATTGACTTAGGTGAAGGAGAAACCAACGTGAATAAAGAACGAACCTTTTGCCGCCCAGCCCAGGTTAGTCACCAATTAGACGTGCCCTTTTCCCGCGTCTCTTCACGCCCAATTTTGATCAAATATGACATAAAAAATTTCAAAACTTTCATTTATTAAAGTCAAAAGGATTATGTAGTCAGTTTTCAAAATCTGACAGAAGTGTAACGATTATGTAGTCAGTTTTCAAAATCTGACAGAAGTGTAATTTCAACTACATATGAAAAATTTCCATAGATTTTATATAAACCTAAGATGTTGGACATTCTCCATAAACCTAAGCTGTTGGAATTGTAATTTGAACAACAAAGTAGAGTATCACATGGTGTTTTGACTACAGTGGAGTATGTCGAACAACAAGATGGTATTTTGGCTGGTTGTCATTGCCTATCGACTTTCTTGAGCCATTGTTTAAGTGGCTGTGCAATGTTGATATTAATACATGTAAAACTTTTGCAACGCCGATATTTATAATTTATTAAAGTTTTGCAACGCTTATATTTATCAATACATGTGTTAATATTTTAACAATGTATTATTTAATAATGTATAAATATATAAATTATAATGTATTTATACAAGATATAATAATGTATAAGTACATTATTATAATATATTAGTACATTATTAATGTAAAAATATTTTATTAATACAATAATGTGTTCATGTATTAATACTTTAATGTAATAATTTAATACTTTAATATATTTACATAAATATATATTTTTAATGCATTTTTACTTTATCAGTGTGTTATTATTAATTTATTATTCTTAGTAATGGTCAATAATAGTTAACTATAATTAAGGTAATGGTAATAGTTAAAATAATGTATTAATTTATAAATATATAAATTATAATGTATTTATACAGTATAATAATGTATAAATACATTATTATAATATATTAGTACATTATTAATGTAAAAATATTTTATTAATACAATAATGTATTCATGTATTAATACTTTAATGTAATAATTTAATACTTTAATGTATTTATGTAAACATATATTTTTAATGCATTTTTACTTTATCAATGTGTTATTATTAATTTATTATTCTTGGTAATGGTCAATAATAGTTAACCATAGTTAAGGTAATGGTAGTCAAATATGGTCATGGTGAACCACGGTAGCAATGGATTAATATAAAACATTAATGTATTAATATTTTAATGTATTTTTGAATACTTTAATATTTTTTTAATGTATAAATATCTTATTAATTAATATATAAATATTCTATTAATATATTATTGTAATACATTATCAGAATAATATTTCTGTGTGATTTTGAACGGATATAATATTTCTCTATTGTTTTGAAGGAATACTACTTCTCTGTGGTTTTGAAATTAATATTTCTTCGAGGTTTGGAACGGGCATATTAGTTCTCTACAGTTTTGAAATTATATCTCTGGAATAATACTTTTTTTTTAAGTAGATACTTTGTTTCTAAGATTATATATCTAGGGTTTTCAACGAGAATAATACTTCTCTCTTTATTTATTTATTTATTTTTCAGGAGATATTTTATTTTCAAGATTATATATCTAGGGTTTTGAACCGGAACAATACTTTTTTTTTTGAAAGAGATATTTTATTTCTAAGATTACATATCTAGGGTTTTGAACGGAAATAATACTTCTCTGTTTATTTATTTATTTATTTTTCAGGAGATATTTTATTTCCAAGATTATATATCTAGGGTTTTGAACAGGAATAGTCTCTGTAGTTTTTATGGACTTCTCTATCGTTTTCAAAATTATTTTTGGCTTCTTCAAAGGGTTGAGCATTTGGACATCTAAAATGAGGTGAGTCACTTTTTACTTTGATTCAATTTTAATATTACGTAAAGAGATTTAAATATATTTTATTTATTTATTTATTTTAAGTTTCATAAGTAAAAGTTGATTTGAGAGATAAAGTCAATTCATAATAATAATTGTTACATCTTTTTTCTCTTCTTTTCAATATGAGCACTCCACCACCTATTCCAAAAACTAAACCTAACAAGGGGAGCCCCCCCAAAATCACCTTAGATATCCTTTAGGATTATATGGAATCAGTAGAAAAAAAAAGAGAAGAGAGAGATGCCAAAATCCAAATAGAGTTAGAAACATTAGAAAAAAGGAGTGAAGAAAGAGACATAAAACTCCAAATAGAGC
>JZKD02S2073132.1:180582-218976 GCA_000966675.3 Picea glauca
TTTACAGTCCTGCATAAACGCATGCAGACTCAACTACGAAAATAGAATAAAGCTCTAATCAATGGAAAACGCAGAAAAGCTGCATTTACCGAGAGTAATTACTATTTCTAACACTTATCCCAATCGAACTGCCCACATTATGAGAATTCAAATACACATTATTTTAGTAAACACGATGGCAACAATGGCTGAAGAAAATGGATGCCAAGAGCTTGTTTTCATTAGAGAACCCATACCGTTCCAAGCCCAACCATTGAACAGAATTTTCCTTTACAAAGAAGATATTTGATCACTCAGGGCAACATTACATCATCTAACAACATAAAGCAATGTTTGTAGCTTGTCCAGAAATGTATTTGTTCTTTTTTCAGGCTCTTGTTAATTTCTACTTCAATTTCAAAAAAAAATATGGCTATCTGTAAAGCATCTATCGCAACTCAGAAGTTCTAATATTCAAATCCAAAAACGTACCCAGAAGTCCCAAATAATCGGACAGTTTAGCAACACTGGTGTCAATTTTTCTGAGAATCCCTCCTGAAACAACAGCGTACTCAGAGACTTGATAGAACCCGGAAATAAGATCCCCAACTTCAAACTCCGAATTAACAGATGTCACTACCTTTCCTACTGAAACAGATTTGATCGCCTGCACACAGCAGCAGCACAATTTTTTACGAATTATTAAAATAGAAACACTGAGTAAAAGCAGATTCAGAAATGAAATAGAGATCATAACTAAACCAACACAATTTGTTTTTAGGAATTATTAACATACAAATACTGCGTAAAAGCAGATTCAAAAATGAAATTGAGATCATAACTAAACCAACCTGATTCAACTGAAAATTTTGGAGATAGAGGCCAACATTAGATTGCTTCATACACTGTCTCTGATATGGATCTACAGATATCCATACATTTTGCACGACATCCAACTCTGCCCACATTTCCAATATCCAGTTGGGACCTTCGTCAGCATAGGAAACTAGAATTATCTCTTTGATCGGAATTGTCTGCTCCATACAGCAGGCCTCAAATATATCACAAACACTCGCTGCGGGACCTCGAAATCACAAGAAAAAAGGAAATGGGTCGATGGACAAAGTAGTGAATATTATTTACATTGATCGGAAGTAGTTAATCTTTACAATTCTAAAGCCAATCTTCTTCTTTCTCCATTATGAGGGTAAAGAAAATTCAACTCAATCATAGGATAGGGTTGTGTAGGGTACGGTGTGTATTTTCTCTAGAGTTACTTTTACCATTTACTTTGATAAAGATATGTAATATATTAATAATTTACATTTTAAAAATATTAATAAAAAAATATTTTAATATCAAGTGTAAATAAAATATTTTAATGTTCACTTTAATGTTAATTTTCTCTTTATATAAAATAATTCAATGTAAAATATTTAAAACATTTATTATTTCAGTGATAGTTCTCATTTACATTTAGTATGAGAGAGATGTGTAATTCCTTAAATGTTTAAAATAGAGTTGACATATAACAATTTATAAAATATTAATCACAAAATAATATTTCAATGGGAGCCATAAATAAAATATTTCATTGTCCACCATAAACTAAATAATTTTGTATCAACTTTATATTTATTATAACATTTTTTAATCAGCCCATAAGTTATTTTCACATCTTTTATGAAGGATACCTTAATTAGTAAGTGCTTAACATGAAATTGAGAGAAAAAGAGAGTTTTAAAACATTTCAATGATGTGTTGCTCAATGATTTTTTTTAATTGAAAAAGCTTGAAGAATGATATACATCTAAAAGGATTTGATTTTCTAGATGCATTATAAATCTTATTCTCGTTCTTAGAAAAGACTAAATTACTCTACATCAATCTCATTGCAAGTTTAACTACATATTATAGGTATTAGTTTTATGTATCTTTCATCTATATAAATATAAATGTCTACCCACCTCCATCTATACAAATGCAAGTTTATGTACACAATCCACCTCTTACTCTATTCCATCATCCATCTATATAAATGCAAGTTTATCTTCCCAAACCTCAAGTTTATGTACACAACCCACCTTCTATACAAATGGAAAAATATATTCTATCAACTCCAATAAAACATATCTCATATCTACAATGTGTGACATCTTTTTTTAAATCAATGCTCATGACATATGAATGATAAACAGATAGACGCAACTCCATTTTAAGTAAAGCAATGAGAGGACCATGCTGCTCACATGGATGCATTATGTCTTCCAGTTCATTGAGATAATGTTTCCTTCCGTAAATATTCCATAAATGAAGAGTGGAAGGAGAAGAAGATGTAGGTCGACCGAATATCCAAGGTACTCATATTGGAAAAAAAACTCAATATAATTTTATTAACATACTTTGTTTGCATGATAGTTTAAATCACCCAAGATTTCCAAATGCATGATAGTTTAAATCACCCAAGATTTCCAAATGCATCATAGTTTACATCATGAAGCTTTTCAACAATAGATAATAATAATTGTTGATAGGTTTGAAACTGCCAATGATTTCTTAGCGTGACCTCTCAGAGATTAATCATTTCACGGCCTAGATAGTGGCGGATCGGTGGTAGTCTTGACTCTTCAAGATTCGAGGACTTAGCACGGATTTACTAAATTGTTTTAAATTGCTTAAACGGTGGTCGGCTTAACCTTTGCAGGCTTGAGACACCATCACCGCTTTCATCAAATTCTTTTAGAGATCGAAGGGGCAATTTTCGTTTTGTATAAGTACCTAAAATCTGTTTGTAATCATGGAGATCTTGAAAACATTTTTGAATCAAATTGGTTACTTTGTATTTGGAGATCTGCTCTGCATTTATATTTTACTGAGTTTGTAAACTCATTTTATCTCTTGATAAAAATTCGTTTTATGAACAAACACAGTAATTCCTTGTTTTTACCGATTAGGAATCCGATTTTACATTTATCCCAAAATTACTTGTTGGAGCTTATATGATTTAAAAAATCATTTTAAATATAAATTTGTTATTTCACATTTCGGAGTTCACTTATTACAAGTGCGTGGAGTTCCTTTTCTTTACCAAACACCGAAACCCAAAATTTTTGGGCCCACATTCCATTCGCATATTCGCGATTCAGGAGTTGTTGTGTGTTGGTGTTTGGCATTTGTAATCGTCAAACCCCGAACCCCGAAACCCAAAGTGCTGGGCCCACAACCTTTTCGCATTTGGGGATTTGACAAACAACGTGGTCTTTTTTTTTTGTATTCGGCATTTGTAATTGCCAAAACCCGATTGACCTCCATTTTTCACATTTGGTATGAGAGCCTGCAGTTTATCCGACAATTGCTTAGTTCATTGTAGATTATTCCTGATAGTGCCAAAAATTTTATTCTCATATTTTTTTGCGTGAAGGTTTATTTAATTTTTGTCAAATTTTATAAATGGCTGCATCTCGTAGTAGTTCTTCTCAGATTCAGGTTCTTGTTCTGAGCGAGAAGTCAGATGATTCCTGGTACATTTAGATGAGGACGATTCTGTGTTCTCAGGATTTGTGGACTTATGTTATTGATGGCTATCCTGAGCCAGTTGATGCTACAACAGAATTGGCTCTGTCTAATGCTGACCGTGTTTTACTGAAGGAAATCAGGAAGAAGGATAATAAATCTCTTGGATTAATCCAGCAAGGATTAAATGAATCTATTTTTATGAAGATTGCTAGTGTTGCATCTTCGAATATGGCTTGGGACATTCTTGAAACCAGTTATCAAGGTGTGTCCAAGGTGAAGATAGTCAAGTTGCGGAACTTGAGAAGGGACTTCAAAAATTTGAAGATGAAGGATAATGGAAGTGTTGATACTTTCAGGACTCAAGTGATGAGTGTTGTGAACCAGTTCAGGTAGTATGTAGATGATATTGAGAATAAGAGAGTTATTGAGAAAGTGCTAAGAAGTTTGCCCAAGAAGTTTGAACCTGTTGTTGTTCACATAGAGGAATTTAAGGATTTAAATCTAATGAAAATTGATGAATTAACTGATTCTCTTGTTTCTCATGAATCTAGGATATCTAGATATGAAGAAGGATCAATGGAGCATGCTTTCAAATCCCAACTGCATGTTACCAGAGGTAGAGGCAGAGGAAGGATTCATACTCGTGGAAGGGGAGGTTGATTTTCTGGTCCAAGGGACAACAAAGATGAATCAGAGTCTGAGTAGAAGTCCCAACAAAATCCTCCTAATTTAAGAGGGATCAGCAGCAAACCCTGGTAGCAAGAAAATCAGAGGTATGATAAATCCAAAGTACAATGTTATTATTGTAAGAAGTTTGGGCATTTCGCTAACAAATGTTGGAAGAAATAGGCAGATGCTGGAAATCAGTCTGCACATATTATAAATGAGTTTGAGGATCATCAAAATCCTTTGTTTTTGACCTGTAATGTCACTCAAGAAAGTGCTAGTGATATTTGGTTTTTGGATAGTGGTTGTAGTAACCACATGACTGGTAATAAGGACTTATTTTCTTCTATTGATACTAGTATTCAATCTGAATTCAAACTGGGAAATGAGTGTAAGGTTACAGTCAATGGTAAAGGTATAGTTCCAGTCTACACTAAGAATAACCAGAGAAGAAATATTGATGATGTTTATTTCGTGCCTGGTTTAAAATGCAATCTTATTAGTGTTGGACAACTATTGGAGAAAAGGTATAGAGTGTTCTTCAAGAACAAGGTATGTACAATCTATGATAAATTTCCCAGCAAACAGTTGATTGCAAGAGTAGAGATGACCAAGAATATGATGTTTCCACTTGTTATGAGAAATGATTTGAGCGGTTCTTTGAATGTTTATAAAGTTGGAAGTTCAGATGAATATTGGTTATGGCATTTTAGATATGTTCATTTACATTTTGGTGGCTTAGATCTGTTATAGAAGAAGCAGATGGTAAAGGGGCTTCCCTATATTCAACAACCTACAAGCTCTTGTAAGAGCTGTATACTTGGGAAGCATCACAGAGAGAAATTTGTTTCAGGTGTTTCCTACGGAGCAAAAGCTCCATTGGAAATTGTCCACGTAGATTTATATGGACCTATCCAAACACCTTCTTTAACTATTTGTGTTTATTTTATGACTTTTATTGATTATTTTAGTAGGAAGACTTGGCTGTATTTGTTGAAACAAAAGTCTGAAGCCTTTGATGTTTTTAAGAAATTTAAGTCTATCGTTGAGAATGAGAGTGGTTGAACCATTAAGATCCTCAGGTATAACAAAGGAGGTGAGTATAAATTGAATGAATTCATTGAATTTTGTGATCTTCATGGAATTAAAAGGCAGTTTATTGCTCGATATACTCCACAACAGAATGGAGTGGCTGAAAGGAAGAATTGGACCATCATGGATATGGCTCAAAGCATGTTGAAAGAGAAGCATATTTCAAATGAATATTGGGGAGTTGCGGTTCTTTGCTTTGTTTTTATCTTGAATAGAAGTCCGACCAAGACCGTGAGGGATCGTGTACCTTAGGAGGCTTGGGATGGTAAGTCTTGCAATGTTTCTCATTTCAGAATTTTTGGATGTGTTTCATTTATGCATGTACCTGTAGAAATGAGGAGAAAGTTGGATGACAGAAGCGAGAGATGTATCTTTGTTGGATACAGTGAAGAATCTAGGGCATATAAGCTCTACAATCCCATCACCCAGAAATATGTAATCAACAGAGATGTTCAGTTTAAAGAAGATGAAGCCTGGGATGGAGTTATTGACAAATCAATTTCAGAGGGAGATATGTTACCCTGTGAAGATGATGATGGAGATGAGCAGAGTGAAGAAGATCGATAGATGCTTCCACATGCACATAGGCCTGTAGCAAGAAGTCCAACAAGGCTAGCACCAGATTTCAACCCATCTCAATTTAGAATGCCAAGAAATCATGAGCATGGTGAGCCATCTGGACATGGTGGACATCAAACAGATTCACAAGTAAGAAGTGAATCAGATCCTATTTTAGCTTCATTGAAAAAAAGATTTAAAGGAAAAAAAACTAGAAGTTTAACAGAATTATATAAGAGGTAGATCAGATTTCAAATTTTGCATTTATAGCTTATGATCCTGTAAGTTATGATGAAGCTACTAAAGAGGATGTCTGGATAAAAGCAATGGATGAGGAGATTGATTCCATTGAAAGGAATAACACTTGGGATCTTGTCAATTTACCTGAAGGCAAGAAAAGTATTGGTGTTAAGTGGGTTTTAAAGACTAAGCTGAATGCAGAAGGTGATATTGAGAAGTACAAGGCAAGACTTGTAGCTCACGGGTTTAGTCAACAACCCGGTATTGATTACAATGAAACCTTTTCTCATGTAGAAAGGATTGACACAATAAGGATGGTCTTAGCTATTACAGCTCATAATAGATGGATCATGCATCAGATGGACGTCAAGTCCGCATTTTTAAATGGATATTTGGAAGAAGAAGTTTATGTAAGACAACCTCAGAGTTATGAGATTGATAAACACAGAGATAAGGTTTACAAGTTAAGGAAAGCTTTATATGGATTGAAGTAGGCATCCAAAGTTTGGTATAGCAGGATTGATGAATACCTAATCAGTGTTGGATTCAACAGAAGTCCAAGTGAACCAACTCTGTATACAAAGGTAGACCAGAAAGGTAAAATTTTGATTGTCTATTTGTATGTTGATGACCTGATTTTTACTAGAGATCTATCTATAGATGATTTTAAAAATGCCATGAAAACAGAGTTTGAGATGACTGATTTAGGTTTTAATGAAATTTTTTCTTAGAATTGAAGTAGATCAATCTGATAATGGCATTTTCATTTGTCAAACTAACTATGCAAATGAAGTGTTGAAAAGGTTTAGAATGTTGCATTGCAAGCCAGCTGCAACACCAATGGAAACTGGTGTTAAACTAAGCAAGTATGATGAAGGATCATATGTTGATCCAACCCTGTATAAGAGGCTGGTTGGAAGCTTTATGTACTTAAAAACAACCAGACCAGACATTATGTTTACTGTGAGTTTGATTTCCAGATTCATGGAGACTTCGAAGAGTACTCATTGGCAAGCATGAAAGAGGATCCTGAGATATGTTGTTGGAACAACTAATTTTGGTATCCGATACACATCAAGCTTAAACTTTGAGCTAATCGGATATACTGATAGTGATTTTGCAGGTTCCATTGATGATAGGAAAAACACATCTCGGTATATTTTTAGTCTTGGATTTGGAGAAATGGCGTGGGCATCAAAGAAACAACCCATTGTGACTCTATCTTCCATTGAGGCAGAGTATGTTGCAACAACTATAGCTGCATGTCAAGTTGTATGGATGAGAAGGGTCTTGAATGAATTGTTGCATAACCAGAATAATGCAACCCAGATTGTCTGTGATAGTAAGTCTCCCATTTCATTGTCAAGGAATCACATTTTTCACAAACAAAGTAAGTGCATTGATACAAGGTATCATTTCATTCAAGAGTTGGTAACTGGTAAGGAGATTTTTGTTCATTTATGTAGATCCAAAGAACAATTTGCAGAAATTTTTACGAAGCCTTTGGGAAATGAATTGTTTAAAAAGCATAGAAGTAATATTGGGGTCTGCAAGTTGTAATTCATTGTTTACAACAATTTTGTTTTACAAGTTTTAGTTTGTTTTTCCCTGAAATGATTAAGAGGTAGTATGTCAGAGATTAATCATTTCACCGCTTGGATAGTGGTGGATCGGTGGCAGTCTTGACTCTTCAAGACTCAAGGACTTAGCACCGATTTACTAAATTGTTTTAAATTGCTTAAACGGTGGTCGGATTAACCTTTGTAAGCTTGAGACACCATCACCGCCTTAATCAAATTCTTTTAGAGATCGAAGGGGCAATTTTCATTTTGTATAAGTACCTGAAATGGGTTTGTAATCGTGGAGATCTTGAAAACATTTTTGAATCAAATTGGTTACTTTGTATTTGGAGCTCTGCTCTGCATTTATATTTTACTGAGTTTGTAAACTCATTTTATCTCTTGATAAAAAATCGTTTTCTGAACAAACGCAGTAATTTCTTGTTATTACCGATTGGGAATCCCGTTTTACATTTATCCCAAAATTACTTGTTGGAGAGTATATGATTTAAAAAATCATTTTAATTATAAGTTTGTTATTTCGCATTTCGGAGTTCACTTATTACAAGTGCATGGAGTTCCTTTGTTTTACCAAACACCGAAACCCGAAATTGTTGGGCCCACATTCCATTCACATTTTCGTTATTCAGGAGTTGTTGTGTGTTGGTTTTTGGCATTTGTAATCGCCAAACCCGAAACCTCGAAACCCAAAGAGCTGGGCCCACAACCTTTTCTCATTTCGGGATTTGACAAACAGTGTGGTCTTTTGTTTTGTATTCGGCATTTGTAATCGCCGAAACCCGATTGACCTCCGTTTTTCACATGACCTACTTATCCAAAATATTAGTTATTCATTTTATTATTATTAGGCCAAAGGTGTTATTTTAAGTCACACTTTAGTTTGCAGCCTATGGAATCCTCCACGTCCCTTCCACTTCGTTTGTTTTTAATGTTTTGTTCTACGTGAGATTTTTCCATCTTAAGTCGGCTTGCATTGTGTCTATGTCCTTAAACTGCCCATGATTTCTTAGCCTTCCCTACTTACCAAAAATATCATTTTTTTATGTGATTGATAGGTTCTGTGTATTATACAAAACCACAATTTTGACTCACTGTCTATGCCAGGTTAAGAGACTCACATTATTTCCCTTCATATTAATTAGCATCACAGTTTGTAAAGATATAGACTACACATGCACGATGACAAAACAATATTTACTATTAAGGCTGATCTTTAAAGTGAATTCTTTCACTGTATGTTATGGTACTATCAATCAACCTACCAAATTTATTGTTCTGTCCGATTTTTTCAATACATGTTTATTTATTGTACCCTCGATCCTCAATCTATACAAACTTTATTGTTCTGCCGATTTTTTGAAGAGATGATTATTCATTGCACTGTTAATCTATATAAATGCAAGTTTATGTACACAGCCCACCTTCTAAACATAGTTACCAACTTAATGAGAACTGTGACCTCAAAACAAGAACTCTGGCCCAAAAAACCCATATTTTTTCATAAAAAACATCAAAATCAACCCCCAAATCAAAAAGTGGTGCTACCAGTAGCACCAGTTTTTAAAACGAGGTCAAAATTAAAAAAAAAATCAAACATGCCCTTCAAAAACTTAGATAGTAGCTCAGAAAAACCTTAAAATCAACACCTAAAAACAAATAAGATGTTTTTAATTTTTTTTTTTCTTTTCAAAACGTTAAATTTTCAGATCATTTGAAATCGTATTTTTATCACTTGGTACCATTAAAACCAAAACCTCGAAATCAACCATCAAATTGAAAAGTACTGCTACTGGTAGCACCCATTCTAAAATTGGGGTATGAAAATGACACATTTTTATAATGTGGTAAAATAACTCATCATTACTCTAAACAAAATCATAAAATCAAACCTTAAATGCTTATGTTTTAAATGTTATTATGACACAAAGAAAAAGGTAATACATAGTGCCATGAAAATATCCCAATATACTTTAAAAATTCAACGTCATTTTTTAATAAATTTTTACTTTTAATAATAAAAAAGTAAATACAAGTTACATTGAATGAAACATAAATAATTTCTTAAAAGTAGTGTTATATTGATCATATTCAAAACATATGAGTTGAGAAATTTTATTATATTATCCATAATAAAAAAACATATCATTCATAAAACATTACAAAAGATTCATAACTTCATGTAAGATCATATGTAAGTTCAATGCTGTTTTTTAGTTACCATACAAACATAATATGGATAAAAAATTCGTAAAATGTTCCATACACTTATTCAGATTGACTCATGGTTTATGAAATACCATCAGAGTCTACATTGTCTTCAAATGAATGTTTTGATGAAGATGTAGATGATCCATACTCTTCTCTATTGTCGATGAATGCACCATTTGAGTCTACATGCATGCCCAACATTTCAGATGTTAATTGTCTTTAAGATCTACAACTAGGTTCAACAAACTCCCATATTGCATTTATTTCTTGTGGAAACAACCTCTTGATAATATTTGTTGTCTTGGAGCGAAGAGTTTCTCTCTTTGTCAAATTGTAGTCATAAACAAGTATGTCAAAATCATCTAATTTTAAGAGGTCAGTGCGATGACGAGTTGTATTTTGACCCTTTCTTTTTATCTTTCTTTTGACATGTTTCTCAACCACCATCTCTGGCTTGTACACACCATTGAATGGGTCTGTACTTGTTGCATACCAATGCACTTCAATTGCAATAACATCATCATTTTATTTCTCAATCTTTATAACATTTCCTATCCAGAATGGATAACCATGTGGATCTTTGGTCGCTAAAATTGCAATCATGCTACCCTCCTTAATATCTTATATTGAACCCCTCTAAAGGTCTTCCATGGCTTCACGTTGTGCATGCAACCTTCACGAACCAATATACATTTCTCTTTCCTCTGCTTGTGTAAACTCAATAGCACCTTGAGATTCTTGAACTTCAACAATGTGTGTTTCTTCAGATTCGTTTGGCATATTTTGTGGTCAATGAAATGGAGTCCTCAACATTGTATCTTCATTTGTTGAGCTTGAAATTATGTCGCTTTGACTATTGAAAAAAGACTCCCACCAAACAAAATTAGCAACATCAAAGTACTCATGTGTATCCTTAATGGAATTTCTAATTTCTTCCATGCATTCAGAATAATCTACATCTCTATTACGCCTTCGTGCATTATGGATTTCAGCAATTGATTGTAAAAATAATAACTTTGATGAAAAAATTGGAGGATCTGGAATGAAATTCAAAAATGATAAACCTGATGAAGGCCCCCATTCTATAGTAGTTGAATACTTCTTTCCCCATATAAGTGTTTTCCCATCAATTTTTTTGAAACAAAATTGATGTTGGAAGCTAATGTAATTAAGTTGCTCAATACATTTTTCTTCACAATGTGATCCCTGAATAAATCTTCGCATGTCAACGGTTTCTTCTAATATATGAAAAACACGCTATGGAATGTATGTTTTCTTGATACATTGAATCAATGATGGTAGACTTCCAAGATTTTTCCTCTTCAATGATACTGAAAAATGATTGAACATTTGATCAATATGATCATGAGTGTATCCAACAAGAAGGAAACCAACTTTCACCTTTTGAAAGATTCTCATTTCAACAAGCATTCTTAGATATTCAAATACAATTTGATTTTTAGTTTCACGACTAGTGTTGTCCAACTGTAGATAGAGAACTTGAGGAAGATTTTCATACTAGTGAGTGAGCACATGATGAATGACGCAAGCGTGACCCTCACGGTCCGACAACTCTCACCAGGACCTTCTTTCACTTAGGCCCGAAGAGTTTAAAACACTCTTCTAACTCCTTACGGGAGTTCTCACTACCCACAAGAATCTTCTTCGGCGATCTCCCCTCCAGAAATCGGGAAATCGAAATTCGCGATCTCGCGAATTCTGTGAGCGCAGTCACATGCAACTCAAAACCCTGAACCTCGATGGTCAATGGGTCAACGCTTTCATATATCGGGGATTTCCCTATCAGGAAATCGACAATTGCGATGTCACAAATCCTTTACACCACAAAGTCCCGAACCCTGAACTTCGATAGCACGTGCGGACTTGGACCTTCCACCTTCGAAATCCACTACAACGACACCTGTACTCCACTATCCTCCAAGGTCCCACACTGCCACGTCCTCTTCGGGGTTTTGCGGATCGCGGATCCACGATACAAGTTTTTCATGTGGTCGAAAACCCCGAACGCCAAACCCCGATATACTGGGATCTCTCGACACGCGTCCCTCT
This sequence comes from Picea glauca, assembly GCA_000966675.3. Classification (NCBI taxonomy): domain Eukaryota; kingdom Viridiplantae; phylum Streptophyta; class Pinopsida; order Pinales; family Pinaceae; genus Picea; species Picea glauca. The sequence goes on from JZKD02S2073132.1 coordinate 192,492, forward strand.
GGAAATCAACGGTCCCCGTAATTTCAGGAAATCGCTACTTGCGATTTCAACGAGCACGAACCTCTTGCCTCGTCAAATACCGAAGCCCGATATGCCGATACGTGATGGCTCCTAATTCCTCCTGCGCCTATGGTTTAACACCCGCGCAGCTTATCCGCGAACCTACGATCCTTGGGACTTCACGATTCTCCTCCTCGAACCTTGACCGTTGATTCTCCTTCTTGGAGATCTCTTCTGTTTCAAGGCTTCTCTTGGCCCGAATCTTAACCAGGCCTGTTCCCACAATATGCACGAGGAACTATCCCTCATGAGCTTGATTTCTCTGACTACTTTAGAGACCTTAGCACATGCTTTTTATGAACAGACCTCCAACAGCTCTCAAAGCTTTGGAGTCACCCAGACTCTGCGCACTCACAGCCACAACAATCCTTAGCCTTCTGTTAAGACAACTGCTGAGACTTCTATTTCTCCTACACTTATCATGCACACTTTGATGACCCAAGTCAGCTTCTGGGCTGATGAGAATAAGAGCTCTTTGTGTCTAGCCTCCTCAACACACTCTATGCGGAGGAATTCAACTGCACTCTATGCAGGAATCTCCTGGCTCAGACACAGAAACAATTGCAACTCATTCTCTTCTTTATCCCACAGATGGAGAATACGATAATCCTGGCAGTCCTCCAACTCCAGAAAGCTATTCCTGTGTACTCTGGGTATTTAGTAACCCAGTGAAATCTCCCTCAGTGGATGCTTCCTTCATATGAGAGAACTCAGAGAGTTCCTTCCTCCTGTGCATTCTTCGCATTTCCTCAACACCCTCCTGACGGAGTGTTTCTGTCACAAAATCCCCAGAAGTTACGCTTTTACCTTGTGCTTACGCACTTCGCTCAACGCCCTCCAGACGGAGCTCCTCAGAATCCTCAACAGAATTCTGGTCTTCCTGAACTCACAACAGAATTCTTTCCTCGGTGCACGCTCAATACCCTCTTGGTAGAACTCCTACAGAACTTCTCAGAGGTTCTGTTTACAACAGTGTCTCAGCTACACTACCTTGACTATTGAGGTGTTCAGTAACCCCAAAAGTCCTCCTCGTGTATGAGTTGTTGATTTCAATGCTTGTGCTCTCAACACGTCTTTGTCTGACTCCTCCGAGTTCAGAAGCGCATCCTCTGTGCACCGGTATTCAGAGTCTCAACACTCTGTCACGCCCTCATGGCATGAAACCTCAAAGACCTCTCAAACCTGAAATCAAACACACTCCCCACAATAGCATAATCATAATACACAAATACAACATATAATGAACACATACACAGACATGCATATAATGACAGACTGGTGCAGGAAAAACTGCTCTGTATTAATAATGGAAAATGCCTGTATATTTTACAAGGTGTTCCCGAGCTCTCTCTCGGCTCTCCTGCTCTACATGCAGATTCTACTACTCAACTCTCTCTCTAATGAGATCTCAAAATCTCTTTTACATGAGGCAACTCAATCGAGCGCTTCCCTCCAGGAATTACCTACTCTAATTAATTTACAATTAATCACAATGAATGGGCTGTCTAGTCTAGGATCGGATATAGATCTCAGCCACTACACCCAGTAAATTCCTATCCTATCTACAGCCTGCGCAAAGGCATGGAATTCCTGCCTCACCAGCCTAAGGCATTAATTTACATTGAATTCAAATTCAAATTGAGGTTGTGCCTCCCTTTCAGCCCTGAATGAGTGCGCACTGACGTTGCTAGTTGGCTACATGGAGAGATGCTCCTGCATCATACTCCACAGCTGCAAAAATCATGAGCTCCTGCTCATGAGATTCCTCTGTCACTTATTGGAAATCCCCTTGGATCCCAAACAAGTCTTTGGATCTTTTCATGTGCTCCATTATGTTGCTGCTTCCGCTGCGCTATTGCTGCTGCTTCTTTCCTTCTGCTCAACCGCTCTTTGCTGGAAGTATCTGCTGACTTCACCATCATCTCCCTGATTTCCATGATCACTCCATCCAGCTACTCCAATGGATGGCTTGGTTGTTGCAGTCTCCTTAGCTGCAAAAATTTTTGGCCATTGGGAAGATCATCACGATCTTCCATGCCTTCATCTGTTTCCAACTTTACCTGTTGGATGTGCCCACTCTGCACTTTTACCCTTTCCTCCAGGGCTTCAATCTGATCCCACAGATCAGCCAAACATATGCTGCCTGTGTCTTCTTCTCCTGCTTCTGCAACCTCCCTTGTTGCATTATTTTCAGCTGAAATGCTGAAAATGCTGAGCCATTCCTCAGAATGCTCATCTCCCTCTTTTGCTCCTGCCTGAGCTTTTGCTGTCAATCTCATTTCTACAGCGCTCCTCGGTTCATCTACCCAGCTGAGATTGTTGAGTTGTTCCTTAGAACAATCATTTTCTTCACCTTCTTGGGCAGCTTTCAAAGTCTGCTCCAATTCTTCTTCATTCCTGACAGTCATCCTCAGCTGTGATTGTTCTTCCGCTATTGCACCATCTACAACAGAAATTTCTGCCTCCTCCTGGGCAGATGGCAGGAATATGTAAATTCCCCCAATATTCACACGGCTCCTCAAGTCTCCTGTGGTCAGCTGCACCTACTGATCCCCTTGTGAGTTCATCTGCTCGGTCAGATCCTCTGGCTGAATCTGATTCACTAGTTTATCCCTGCAAAGTGGGATGCTTCTGCTGCCTTCCTGGCAGATTTTGAGATCCATCGATCCTACCTTCATCAGCACCCTCTGCTAAATTGGATTCTCCATGAGACCTTCAGACGGTCCCAAATTCTCATCTCTGCCCACCTGCCTATTTAACATGCCTTCGCTGCCCACCTGGTAGTCTTTGATGCTTTCCCTGCCCTCCTGGCAGTCTTTGAGATCTTCATCTGATCTCTTTTCATTGCCCAGCTGGCAATTGAAAGTTTCCTCATTGTCCTCCTGACAATCCATGAGATCTTCATCCGATCTCATTCCTGTTTCCTTTCCCAACTGGTAATTTGAAATTCCCTGACTGTCCTCACGACTGTCTTTGGGACCCTCAACTGATCTCAAATTGTTGCCCTCTTGAGAAACCAGAATTTCTTCTTTTCTGCCCAACCGACAGTACTTGAGATCATTAGTCGATCCCAATTCATCCCAATCATCATCATCATCATTGAGACTTCTTCCAGTTTCTGGCCAACAGTAACAAACCATTTCTTCTTCTATGGCCTTGAGGTCTCCTGCATACCTCAACCATATTTTCAACAACCTGCGTTGTCTCCTAACCATCAACTCTCTGATCGACCATTTCGCCTTCGGCTTCTGCATGGGCCATTCATGCACCCATCTCTGTTTTTTATTTTGCTGCATCTTTATCTCGAGATCCTCCATCTCTTGCTTGATGTCAGTGAGCTCTTTATCCATTTCTGCTGCGTTCATCAGCTTTGAGCTCTTCCTTTCATCATGCTTATGACCTTCAGTAGCCATGTTGCTGTTTCTATCTGCCTTCCTGGCAGGTCTGCTACTATCACTCCACATATCTTGAGTGCTTGGTTTCATCTTCTCTCACAGTCCTGCTGACTGTCTGCTCGATTTCTGCCTGCCTGCAAACAATCGTCTTACAGAGTCCTTCAATGCTCTGTCTTCCTTCACTTCTCTCGTCTGAGATATACAGACAAGATTTCGGGCTCTAATACCACTTTGACGCAAGCGTGACCCTCACGGTCCGACCGCTCTCACCAGGACCTTCTTTCACTTAGCCCTGAAGAGTTTAAAACACTCTTCTAACTCCTTACGGGAGTTCTCACTACCCACAGGAATCTTCTTCAGCGATCTCCCCTCCGGAAATCGGGAAATCGAAATTCACGATCTCGCGAATTCTGTGAGTGCAGTCACATGCAACTCAAAACCCTGAACCCCGATGGTCAATGGGTCAACGCTTTCGTATATCGGGGATTTCCCTATCGAGAAATCGGCAATTGCGATGTCACAAATCCTTTACACCACAAAGTCCCGAACCCCAAACTTCGATAGCACGTGTGGACTTGGACCTTCCGCCTTCGAACTCCAGTACAACAACACCTGTACTCCACTATCCTCCAAGGTCCCACATTGCCACATCTTCTTCGGGATTTTGCGGATTGCAGATCCACGATACAAGTTTTTCATGTGGTCGAAAACCCCGAACACCAAACCCCGATATACTGGGATCTCTCGACACGTGTCCCTCTGGAAATAAACGGTCCCCATAATTTCGGGAAATCGCTACTCGTAATTTCAATGAGCACGAACCTCTTGCCTCGTCAAATGCCGAAGCCCGATATGTCGATACGTGACGGCTCCTGATTCCTCCTGCGCCTATGGTTTAACACCCGCGCAGCTTCTCCACGAACCTACGATCCTCGGGACTTTGCGATTCTCCTCCGCGAACCTTGACCGTTGATTCTCCTTCTTGGAGATCTCTTCTGTTTCAAGGCTTCTCTTGGCCCGAATCTTAACCAGGCCTGTTCCCACAATATGCACGAGGAACTATCCCTCCTCAGCTCGATTTCTCTGACTTCTTCAGAGACCTCAGCACATGCTTTTTCTCAACAGACCTCCAACAACTCTCAAAGCGTTGGAGTCACCCAGACTCTGTGCACTCATAGCCACAACAATCCTTAGCCTTCTGTTCAGACAACTGCTGAGACTTCTATTTTGCCTGCACTTCTCCTGCACGCTTCGATGACCCGAGTCAGCTTCTGGGCTGATGAGAATAAGAGCTCTTTCTGTCTAGCCTCCTCAATGCACTCTATGCAGAGGAATTCAACTGCACTCTATGTAGGAATCTCCTGGCTCAGACACAGAAACAATTGCAACTCATTCTCTTCTTTATCCCACAGATGGAGAATACGATAATCCTGGCAGTCCTCCAACTCCAACAACCTATTCCTATGTACTCTGGGTATTTAGTAACCCAGTGAAAGCTCCCTCAGTGGATGCTTCCTTCAGATGATAGAACTCAGAGAGTTCCTTCCTCTTGTGCAGTCTTCGCATTTCCTCAATGCCCTCCTGACGGAGTGTTTCTGTCACAAAATCCCCAGCAGTTACGCTTTCACCTTGTGCTTACGCACTTCGCTCAACGCCCTCCAGACATAGCTCCTCAGAATCCTCAACAGAATTCTGGTCTTCCTGAACTCACAGCAGAATTCTTTCCTTGATGCACGCTCAATACCCTCTTGGTAGAACTCCTACAGAACTTCTCAGAGGTTCTATTTACAACAGTGTCTCAGCTACACTACCTTGACTATTGAGGTGTTCAGTAACCCCAAAAGTCCTCCTCCTGTATGAGTTGTTGATTTCAATGTTTGTGCTCTCAACACGTCTTTGTCTGACTCCTCCGAGTTCAGAAGCGCATCCTCTATGCACCGGTATTCAGAGTCTCAACACTCTATCACGCCCTCATGGCATGAAACCTCAAAGACCTCTCAAACCTGAAATCAAACACACTCCCTGCAATAGCATAATCACAATACACAAATACATCATATAATGAACACGTACACAGACATGCATATAATGACAGACTAGTGCAGGAAAAACTGCTCTGTATTAATAATGGCAAATGCTTGTATATTTTACAAGGTGTTCCCGAGCTCTCTCTCGGCTCTCCTGCTCTACATGCAGATTCTACTACTCAACTCTCTCTCTAATGAGATCTCAAAATCTCTTTTACATGAGGCGGATCAATCGAGCGCTTCCCTCTAGGAATTACCTACTCTAATTAATTTACAATTAATCACAATGAATGGGTTGTCTAGTCCAGGATCGGATCTAGATCTCAGCCACTACACCCATTAAATGCCTATCCTATCTACAGCCTGCGCAAAGGCATGTCATTCCTGCCTCACCAGCCTAAGGCATTAATTTACATTGAATTCAAATTCAAAATGAGGTTGCACCTCCCTTTCAGCCCTGAATGAGTGCGCGCTGACGTTGCTGGTTGGCTACATGGAGAGATTCTCCTGCATCAATGAATTATGGTGATGTTAAAATTTGCATCATTATGAATATTTGGAGCTGTAAAGTAAACTCTTGGACACATTTTTCCATTGAAAACCATACAACCAACCAAGTGAAACTGAATGAAATTATCTTCTTGTAAATTTTTGGGTGTATGGACAAAATGTGGTAGAAGTGTTTTCTTCTGGTCCATGCCATCAATTATCATACCTAAATATTTGTTTGGAGCCTCATAACACTTCGTTCGATGTTTGTAGAATTTTTTTCTTTCACTTTATTGATGATTACGATGTTCTTGAGGTGTTTTGATTATGGAATCCACACATGACATAAAATGGAAATATTGATCGTATGTTTTCATAGTTGATAACTATTCAATTTAAAAGAAAAGAAAAATAGTAAATGCATACCTCTTTCTGCCCCTTCAGATTTATATCTTCTTGATTTAAGAGTAGCACATATACTACAAATCCCCATCCTTGACTTCTTAGGAATACATACATTGTTGAATTATTTCTTCCATATTCTTGTAAACTATGTATATGTAATAAAATTACCATTTCTTTCAACACCTTCAGCATATCCTTTGTACAAGTTGTAGAATTCCCTCCTTGAAAACTTATCTAGAATATGTATTGTGTCTCTATATAGCATACAGTTTCCATGTTTGGAAAAGAAATCCCACATCCATGACAATGTAGTGTTTGTGAATGGCCCGTCACATCCATGATGTACCTTTGAATAAAATGATGTATCTTTTTCCAACCTTGTCTAGATTCTTGATAGACGAAGATTACCAATTGAGTGAATTTTTTTGAAAGCATTTCTGCAAAGTAAAATATTCCCAATGTGATAATCATATACTGTATTGGTGGATATCATGCACCCCATCAAATATGAATTTTTCATGCTCTTATTCATTGACAGATATGTCTTCCTTTTATTCAAGGCATACATGTAATCCATGATTTTCAAACAATTCTTTTGACAACATTCACTTGAAATCAATTCACTTATGGAAATTGATTTAGTAAGAAATTCTTTCCTAGACCTTGTATAACTAGAATGATTTGGATTGATATAAAAAGGACTAATCTTGGTCCTAGACACAATGTTTCTTTGCAATGTCTCCACTATTTCAACATCCTCACTAGAAGGATTTCCCTTATCACCACAAGGAGTATCAAGAAAAACATTGTCAAGAGACTGAACTAGAGAATGTCGATCACCTTCATTTGTTGCAGTTGAATGTTTGAGAACATCATCATCAACATAATCATTTGGAGGAAAATAATCATCAACATTGTTTCCACTATTGACATAATCATCTTCATTGCTTTCAAAATCCCCTCTTGAGTGAAAATTTTCACCATCTTGCTTAGTGTCGTGAAAACCTGCATCAGTATCTTGGAAATCCTCACTTGGAGGAAAATCAACATCAACATTGTTTCTTTTTAATTTATCACTCAGGAAAGAGTGAACACCAATGGCGTAATCATATTCCCTACTTTGAAAATCGCCACTTGAAATATATTCTTCATCATCCTCATTACTAGCTTCAAAATCCTCACTTGGAGGAAAATCTTCATTATCCTCATCAGTACCTTCAAAATCCTCACTTTGAGGGAAATTATCAACACCAACATTGTTTCTTTTAAATTCCCCATTCAATAAAGATTGTCCATCATTTCCATAATCGTCATCATTACTTTTAAAATCCCCACTTGGGGGAAATTCGTCTTCATCCTCATTCATGCCTTGGAAATCCTCACTTGGAGGAAACTTGTAATGTACCCCATATTTACCACACACAAAAAAATTGTTTACATAGTTTCTTGGTAGAATAAGGGTCCTAGTTATGCCATCATGATGTCAATTTGATCATGAACTCTATAATAACTTTGTTTAAAATTCTATTACAATGTCCTTGTTATAAACTCTTAATTCTCTATTTACCACAAGATTTCTTATTTGTGTCACGATTAGGAGGATATAAGGAAAGGTCCCCAAAACTATTTGGCAAACCCCCTTCTACCTTTAATTTTGTACTAGTATACCTATAGGCTGCGCACCTAAGGAAAATATTATAATACATGCTGCAACTCACTTTAAATGTCATAAGACTTTAAGTTCGTGCATAAGTACACCTCTGGATTTATGGCAGAAAGCCTTAAATAATCCTTAATCATGAAGGACCTGGGGTCAGGTTTTCTCTTACACCAGACAGCTAACCTAACTACCAAGTTTTGGTTAGAATTGACAATTGATTGTAGTGAAGGTACGAGATCTGAGGCTAGTGGAAAGTTGACAGCTAGGTTCTTATTTCTATCTCGGATTTACACAGAGGGTGAAAGGATTTAATCCGAGTCATGATGGTGTACTTTGCAACCTCCTTTAAGTGGATGAGGTGTATTATGTCGTAAAAGCTAAAGCTCTGAAATTTCACTGAATTCCGTTCCATGATTCCCTATGTATTTACTGCTTCCATAGTCTAAGTGTCACATTCATTATGCCATTGTCACATGGCTATCCATCCTCCGCACTCCCTGCATTTACTACGAGGCAATAGGATGTCTCTTAGGGTTATAATAGGTTTACAAATTTGTCATTCGTGAGTTTTTCTTCATGGAGGTTTGACATATACCAATTCCAGAATCGAAGACTGTGAGTTATGATGGTCACTCCCTGGTTCTACTACCGGCATGACCCTGGCCCTGGTAATTTTTGTTTGAACACAATCCAAGATAGGTAAAACAAAAGGGAGATGTAATATTCGAAAAAGAAATAATATTAGGCATTATGTTACTTTACTAGTTTTATGTCTTGTTTTTCTTTCTTTTTCATATCTGTGGTATTCTTCTTTGCAGGTATTTTTTTCTGTAATATCTTTCGAAATCGCTTGTAGTACTGAGAAAAACAAAAGGTTTCCTCCTTGAGATTGCCAGTACCCCTTCTTGGTTAGACATTTGGGATCTCTCTATAGTAGTCATTGGAGTCTTTCGGGGTTAGGGTTGTTTTCCAGTATATTCCACCCATCAATTAAGTGATGTGCCTTCATTTTTTATCAGAGGAAGGTCTCTCTGTGTGGTATATAGGTCAACTTGTTTTATTATCCTATTATTGTTTCCCCTCAAGAATCTAATGGAGATAGTTTGACTCTGTGTAAAGTTCATTGATGTCAATTCTATCTCCATTAGANTTATCCTATTATTGTTTCCCCTCAAGAATCTAATGGAGATAGTTTGACTCTGTGTAAAGTTCATTGATGTCAATTCTTTCTGTTTGGTATGATAATACGTTATATTACTTTTTTTTTTCCCTAGAAGAGATGGATTCGTCATTCTGTAGGTTTACTAGACCCTGGCTAATCCATATATTACCCTTACCATCTTCGTTTTCTTCAGATACCTTAAATATTCTACTGGGAGCCCTACAGCATAACCCTTTCGGATGTGTAAAAAAGTTGTGTCCTCTTGACAGGTAGTGGTTCCTTCCCATCATTCGAACACCATAGTGCGATGATTATGTCCTTGCTATTGATTGTGTATATCTATGCATTACAGTTTTTGGCTCAGGACCGATTCATAACTAACCTTTAATTTTATTTAAATGTTGTATGAAAAGTCTATATTATTACTTCGGCTCTCTCTCTTGTGGTAAAGTTTGTACAATTTCCAAGTTAAGGGTTTTATTATAAAACTTATTATTGTCGCTAATGATGGGCCTTGTTGTTGCGAGGACCCATCAGAGATCGTACGATGCCCTCCTCCCTCGATCAAAACATCCAGACAGACAACATGCAATGGGGAAAGGATTCGAACCCACGCATCAACAAGATAAGTATCTGTCTGAAAGGGATAACATCGGTTTAACTTTTAAGGTCTCATTGTAATCTACTTTCTTTATTATTTAATCCTCGATTAAAGACTATTGTCTACAGGATTTGAATCTTGCAGGGACTCCATTTATACAAGCCTCGGACGCCTGTTGCGGCCTTTTGTGCAAGAGGTATTATGGTTCTGAGCCTCTCACTCCCTGGCTAACTCTACAAGTTGTAGCATCCCCAAGGGGATCGTGATTCAACTAGCTCTATTATAACTAGTTTTGTGTCTATTGTAACATTTATTGGAGTAAACCCTTGCGATCATTCTTCCATAAATGGTATAACGCCAGTTTCCTGTATATATATTGAGTCTGTAATAAATAGTCTGGTCAACTATGTAATATCCTTCTTTTCTTGAATTATTAGAAAGACAGTCCTGGTCAGATTTACTCTGAATGAAAACCTGTGGCAAATTATTTTTGTCTTTTAAACATTTGAACACTGTACATACTATTTATGCTACTTGACTCTGTTCTAAGCCATTGGCCTAACTCGTTATAGAAAGGAAAGGGTTCTCCCATATATTTTTTAATATATTCACTGATAGATTTTGGTCTAATGTATTCAATTTAAAAAGGATGAAGTGCATTGGCTATTGTTTCCACTAGAGTATCCTAACTCCTATGCATTCAATTTATAGTTATGGTTGTGTGTGTCAAAAATTTATCATATTCAGAATATAGGAGAGAATGCTTATGAATACATTCATGTATATATATGTATGTACGCAATTATTTATGTAGGCACTAGGATCTGTATTTCATTATCATGCCTGCTCATAGAGATTGGATAAATAATGGCTACAGTTCTAACGTGGAAGTGGATTGATTTAGAGTAGCTTAAATCTACACTAAGGGGCAGATAACGTCATGTTTTCAGTTATAAATATGAATTTGTATTTACATCAATATACTTATTCCAATTACATATAGACTAGTTCTCGATTTGTTCATTCTCAGATGATCATACCTGGAATTTCAACATAAGGGAAATACCTCTGTTCTAGCAGAAATCTAGTTTCAGAAATTGGTTACTTCCAGAATTAAATCACACCAACCCATTCCATAAACTAATAAAGGAGATGAATTATAACTTTCCTACAAACTTTTAATTATTGTGCTACACCTGTAACTAATTCACTCCACAGAGATAGAAATAATTCGATTTAGACACAACAGTTACATTACATCATATATACGATCTTACAAACAGATGCATTACAACAATCAGATATGTATATACGCTCATTCAAAACAGAGAAGGAAATTATTTCAGTTCAGATTTAACAAGTACATTACATCATATATATATATACGCTCATTCAAAATAGAGAAGGAGAAGATTAACATATTTGAACCGGTTCGCGGGAAGACAAAGGGAACATCCATGTTCCTCCCAACCGTAGAACCGGATATCCAAATCACTTGCCCAGTTCACCCCCTAGCCTGACCATGAGTCCATGAGGGCTAACTCGAAAAATCCTCCTCAGCAACGTCCCTCAGTTTTTAGTAGACTCCTCTTGCCTCACACTCAATCAGTAGTGTTCATAACAACAAGAAAACAATAGTCTCTTTTCCCCAGCAGACTAGCCAGCGTCTTGCCTTCTCACATATGCTATATAACAAAAAATCCTTTTGCCTAGGTCTTTCTTTCCCCCCCTTGAGAATTTTCGTAGCTTTCTAAATCCCTGATTTTCAAGGGCTGCCAATGGCCAAATCATTGATTTTCCACTTGTAACAATCATCCTAGAGGTAGTTCCAACATGTTCCCCACTCATGGAGTCATGGTTAGCTAATTTTAACATGGTTGTTCCATTTGTCCTCCTGCAATCAATACAAAATAGTCTGTTCTCATACAAGTGTCATAGTCAAATAGTTAGTTGGGTCAAATCAGATCTCTTCCCAACAGTCATAATAATTAATTACAATTATCAAATTCAAAATTCGGAATTTCCATAAATGGAAAAAAAATTCCAAATTCGAATTTACTAAAAACAGAATAATTTTCCAACAAATTTTAAATTTCAAAAATACTTATATTTTTTTTTTTTGGGGGGGGGGATGTCACAAAACTCTTCATTAGTACCTTCAAAATCCTCACTAGGAGGAAATTCATAATCACCAACATTGTTGTCTTTAAATTCCCCACTTAGGAAAAAGTGTCCACCATTGTCATAATCATCTTCACTGCTTTTAAAATTTCCACTTGAGTGAATTTCTCAATCATTTTCATTAGTGCCTTGAAAATATTCATCACTACGTTGAAAATCCTCACTTGGAGGAAACTTTTCATCCCAATCATTTAAATGTTGATCATAGTCTACACTTTGACCTACATTTTGATGATTTTCATTACTATTAAACTGCTGACTAGATTTATCACCATCATATTCCTCCTCTTCATCATCAGTGTTTTCAAAGTCCTTTTGTAATGATCCCCAAATTTACCAATTAATTCTATTTTTTATACGGGTTATTAGAATTGATTTCTTGTCATTTCAAACTTTCAGGCGTTCACTAACTATACCACATAACTTACACATACTATTGCCTCATCATAGGTGTAAGTTACTTATAAGAATTCATCCAAGGATAACTCAACTTTAATCATAATACACAAGGTGATTTAGTAACCTATTAACTAACAAGTACTTACTTGGGACTTAAAGTTACTTGTAACACATTCATATATATAAATATATATATACACCTTGATAGTTCCCTTCTGTTGGCATAATACGACTATATAAATATATGCATCTTAGATTGTCTATTTCATTTGCATAGAACGATTATGTAAACATGTGTTTTCTATAGAAACCTCCATTTCCCCGAGTTGACTCATATGACATACCCATGAGATAGTTTCCTATAACGTGTAACCACAATGATCATTTGGTAATGTAGGCCCACTCTGGTTTACAAGCAAGAAGTGTCCCTAATACACCTAGTTGTTAATTACATGACCTCAGTGCGTATGACGCTAATACTCAGGTGGTTATGGTTCACGGTTGGAACCCACTACTTGTTTCTTAGTTGGCTTAATGATCCCATGGTAATCAAATCTAGTGTAAGGATCAACGATCTGGTAGGTACGAGTCAAGAGGTGAAGCATAAACTTCCAGGAAGACTAGACCATAACCATAACTGGGTTGCCATTCCTTTCACCATAAATGTTGACAAGAACAGTAGAGTTATATCTCTGTCTACAACATTGAATTATCTCCTGTAGCATACTCCTTTGTCCCATCATTCGACTTTCATGCCCACTAATTTCCTTCCACCTCACTTGAATCACATGATCTTCGTACAATGAGTAACTCTTACCATTAATCCGTAAGGAAATGGGTTTTCCTGAGGCTATTGATCATTTTTATCCTGCGTGGTGTGTGTAACTTTGGAAAGAAATTGTTCTGCGATAATTCTGCAATTGCAGTTAGTGTGTAACCCCGACAAGGAAGTGGTCTCCTGTCCGATGTAAACACCAGACGTTACTCACCCAACGAGCACTACTTTACCAGGTAAGCAGTGCCAACCTTTCTGGTCAAGTTACCATAGGTTTTTGGGACAGGTCAGTCATGAAAGAGTTTTGGGATGGTCTATGTAACTATTTTATTAAAATGTGTATTCGTTCTCTCTGATATTAAGCTTATGGAATACCATTAACCTGGTTCTGTATGATGAATGCGAAGCCCATCTCATAGTGGCTAGTGGTCTCATCCAACAAGTGAGGACGACCATTCGTGGCTATAGGGTTTTATTACTTGTACGCCATTCCTGAATAGTTTGTAATGAGGTACCTCTTAGTCTTTTGATTTGGTGTTTGTACCATTGGGTCTAAATGCGGTCTCACTCTGTTAGGGTATCGAACCTCCATCCCATATGACTTTGTATCGCAAGATCCATCACAGGTAAAGAGTCGACTATAACAACCGTGGTTATATCATTATATGTAATTCCTTTCGCTTACTGTAGTCTAATTGATGTTCCTGGTTCGTGTATGATTGTCCTAAACTCCTAACCCTGTACTGAAGTCCACGGTCTTGAATTTATACATCCAGAACTTGTGACAAAATTACTTCCCCACGATTATTCATTGTAGGGTCGAACCTTATTTTTTGGGGTTCTGGTTGTTGTGTGAACTTGTGATAGGTTATAGCTGCATACATCATCATATACAATAAGTTATTGCAGTCATTTGAGTCTCTCTGTGGATTAAATATTGTAGTCTTAAATTTATTTCATAGGAGTTGCTTGAAATCATTGTTTTCTTTATGCTTGTCTTATGCGATTTGTTTAAATGCATTGGTCTAGGATTTTCTCTTGTGATGGTCAATCCCTACTCTGTTATTGTAAAAGGATATGTTTAATCGTGCTCAGAACTCCACTACATCTATCCTGTTTGATTTTCTGTAATTTTGTATTATACAAACGGACCCATAACTTACAACTCTATCGGGCTCCGAAATGCGCAATTCCGTGATAAGTGATTTATACTATGTATGCTTTATCGTCCTGTATTATGTGAATAAGTAGGTGGAAAATATTTACAGAATGATAAACAACTTTATTTCATACTGAGTATTAGTTTAGTATATGTTCGGTCACAACAATTAATGATGGGACCGATGTTTTATGTGGCGAGGGTACCCATCAACCAAATTGTAACTCACTCCTCCCCTTCGGTGAAGAATGATTCGCTCGGCGTCGAAAATGAGGTGAGGAACCCCAATAATTTCAATCTAAGTGATTTTTCATACTTAATTTATTTTGGTTGCATATGAAAAACATTATGATCATTACTCTTTTATTTATTTCTATTTCCATTGATATTCGTTGTTGTTGATTTGTTTCCATAACTCTTATACATCTTGAATATTCTCTTGCAGTGAGGGATTTATCAGTGGAATGGACAATTATGAGACCTCATTCAAAAGGTACTCGAGTTCCACCTTATGGCCTTCAAAGGGAAGAATAACCATTGAGGTTTTACTCTAAAGACGCAGGTGTCCTCTAGGATAATTGTATTAATTACTACACCAGATTCATATCAACTGTTTATTTGTATTTTAAAAATTCATAAGGGGAATCAGAGGGGAAAAAACCCCACACTGGATCTGGACTCTAGTGTTAATCTATTATGGAACACAACGTTTTTTTTTGTATAGCTTGCATACTCATTTAATTTCTAGACTGAAATTCAGGATTATGGAACATACATGATGTATTTTCATTACCTGTCTTTATTTCTATGTTGTTGAAACAAAATATGTCTGTAATCATTTACTCTGATTATATAGTCAATTTTGATGGAAGGACTCGGATTTCAAGTTATGCGACATTCAAAAATTAATTCTCTATACATAGAATTTTATATAACTCAGAAAAAAACTCTGCACTAGCAGCAATAAGTATTCACATAAGAAATTCTATTCTAAATTATTTCTGGGCTTACTTGGATATATATAGAAACAATCAAATGTCCCTTAGTTGTTCGTATAACTGTGCATATTCCAATCCACTAAAAATAGGCATGCACCTGTATGTTTATATGTTTCCCAAAATTTATGTTTAGCATTTTCATAGTTAAATACTACTTGAATCTGAATCTGTATATGCATGTATTCGCATGTATGGTAGAGGTTAAAATAACCCAAAAGGTTTCTAAAATATTTAACTTGTTAATAGTAATATCAATACATATAGGTAGTCTTATCTGAGCATATATTTAAGTCTGGTGGGAGTATATTCTATGCCTGTTTCATATATTTTTAATATGAATTCATAGTAAAAAATTACAAAAAGATGAAACTATATATATATATATATATATATATATATATATATATATATATATATATATATATATATACCCTCTTTTAATTAATAAAACGACTCTTGAGTTTGAAAGAATTTCAGTAGAAATAATTCACCCAACAACTTGTATATGCACTCTAATCATCATTCTAAAACAAGATAGATATTTATAGGTAGAAGAGTGTAGAGAGACATATCTGAACTGGTTCACTGAAAAACAAAAGGAACAACCACATTCCTCCCAACCTTAGAATGGAATAGCCATGGTCACTTGTTCCATTCACCCCCTAGCCTGACCATGAATCCATGAGGGATAACTCGGAAATTCTCCTCAGCAAATGCTTTTTAGCTTCAACAATCTTCTCCTTTCCTCACACTCAACAAGTAGTGTTCATAACAACAAGTAAACAGTAATATTTTCCCCAACATACTAGGCAGCGTCCTACCTCCTCACATATGCTATATATCCAAAATTATTTTTTCCTAGGTATTTTCCCTCCCTTGGGAATTTTTGCAGATTTCTAAATCCTTGATTTTCAAGGGATGCCAATGGTCAAATTCCTCATTTTCCACTTGTAATAATCATCCTTGAGGTAGTTCCAACATGTTCCCCACTCATGGAGTCATGGTCAACTAATTTGAACATGGTTGTTCCATTTGTCTTCCAACAATAATTATAACATATTCCGTTTCATACAAGTGTCATAGTCAAGAATTTAGTTGGTTAAAATCAGGTCTCTTCCAAACATTCATAATCATTAATTACAATTAATTAAATTCAAAATTCCCAAAAATGGCAAAAAAATTCCAATTTTGAATTTACGAAAAACGGAATAATTTTCCTAAGAAATCTCAAACTTAAAAATAAATTATTTTTGGGGATGTCACATCCTTTCCCCTTCAATAAAACACTATCCTCAGTGTTTGTTCTTTCCTTGGAACCAGGTTGGATGAGATTTCAACAATTCTCCTTCCATCTCCCAAGTGGCTTCCTCAGGGCTAAAGTGCTTCCATTGCAACTTTACCTGAGCAACGACTTTGTTCCAAAGTTCTATTTCTCTCCAATCTAGAATGAATAGGGGTTTCGCCTAGAAATGGCCTTCTGGCTCCACCTGGACCAAGTTCTAATCGATCATATGAGTCGGGTCATGAACATACCTTTTCAACAAAAAACATGAAATACATTATGAATTTTTAGATTGGCTGGAAGTGCAAGTTGGTATGCTACGTGTCCAATTTGAGCTAGTATCTCAAAGGGTCCACAAACCCTGGGTTCCAACTTGGCATGGTTTCCTAACTTCAGTGAAATTTTCTGTGCTTTGACTTTTAAGTAAACATGGTATCCCACTTGAAATTCCAAGTGTCTTCTTTTTTGGTCCACATAACTCTTTTGTCTATCCTATGCCTCTTTTAAGTTATGTTGTACCTTTCTTACCATATTATCCATTTCTTGGAGCATCTCTGGTCCAACCATGAGTCTGTCAATTGAGTTATACCAACTAATTGGAGTCGTACACTTTCTGGCATACAGTACCTCGAAGGGGCTCAAGTTTGGTACCCATTGTTATATGCAAATTCCACCAAGTGCAGGTAGTCTTCCCACTTGCTTGGTTTTGTTCTTACGTACATGCGGAGAATATCTTCTATTATTTTCTTTGTTCATTCAGTCTGTCCATCCATTTGTGGATGACAAATCATGATGAAATTCAAATTAGTATGTAGCCCTGCAAACAATTCTTTCCAAAAAGTAGATGTGAATTTTACGTCTCTATCCGAAATCACCATTTTAGGAATACCATGCAGTCTAAAAATTTATTTCATGAATATTTCAAGCGATTTTAATAGATTTAAAAGTAGACTTTACAGGAATAAAGTGTACATACTTACTAAGTTTACCGATTACCACCATAATAGAATCATTCTGTTTCTAAGTTTTAGGAAAACCTGTAGTAAAGTCTAACGATATAGTCTCCCATTTCCATTCTAGTACTAGTAAGGGCTGTAATAGGCTAGCTGGATGTTGGTGTTTGTCTTTTACCTGCTGACAATATTAACACTTAGCTAAGTATTCTATTGTTTCACCCTTCATATTAGGCCGATAAAATAATTTTCTAAGTGTTGTTATCGTTTTCTGGTATCCTGGATGACCAGAATATGGTTTCTTATGAAATTCATCCAAAACTGCTAACTTTAACTCTGCCAAATATGGTATGTCCATTCTGTTTTTAAATCCTAGTAGGCCATTTTTATCAATACTCAACTTTGTTTTTTCTGAATCTTTTGTAGTGTTTTGTAATTCCTCCACTGTCTTAGTGTAATTTTTGTCATTATTACTTGCATTCTTCATCCTCTATTCAAGATCACTTTCTACCCTACTGACATTTATTTCAAATAACCCATGAACTCTTCTGCTTAAAGCATCAACTACTTTATTTTCCTTACCCTTGAAATGTCTTACCTCAAAGCCGAATTCGCTCAAGAAGGTTAGCCACCTTGCTTGCCTTGCATTAAGGTACGACTAACTAAGCAAATATTTCACACCACTATTATCTATCAATAATAGAAACTTTCTGCCCATTATGTAGTGTCACCACATTTTTAAGGCATGTATTACCACTGCTAATTCTAAGTCATGAGTGACGTAGTTTCGCTCATGTTCCTTTAATTTCCGGGACTCATAAAAAATAATGTGTCCTTCTTGAGTTAGGACACCACCTAGTCCTTCTTTACTTGCATCAACACAGATGGTAAAGTCTTTATCTGGGTTTTCTACCTTTAAAATGGGTGTGGTTGTTAACAATTCTTTTAACTTATTAAAACTGTCTTGACACTTTTGTGACCAGTTAAACTTGGTCCCCTTCTTTTGTAATGATGTGATAGGGTAAGAAATTTTGGAAAACCCTTATATAAATATGCGATAATATTTGGTGATTCCCATGAATGAACGGATATCCTCTACATCCTTTGGTACCGACCATTCCATGATGGCTCTTACTTTCTCAGGATTGACTGCAATGCCTTTTGTAGATATTATGTGTCCTAGGTACTGTATTTTCTTCTGATAAAAATCACACTTATTGAAATTACCATACAGTTGGTGCTTCCTTAAAGTTTGTAGAACTATCCTTAAGTGCTCTTCATGTTCTTCTTCTGTTTTAGAATATACCAGAATGTCATCAATAAATACCAGTACGAATGGTTTCAAGTATTGACTAAAAATATTATTCATTAAACACATAAATGTGGTTGGCGCGTTAGTGAGTCTGAAAGGTATAACTACAAATTCGTGATGTCCATATCTTGTTCGAAAAACTGTTTTTCTTATGTCCTCATATTTTATCCTAACTTGGTGATAACCAGATCGTAAATCCAAC
This sequence comes from Picea glauca, assembly GCA_000966675.3. NCBI lineage: Eukaryota > Viridiplantae > Streptophyta > Pinopsida > Pinales > Pinaceae > Picea > Picea glauca. The sequence goes on from JZKD02S2073132.1 coordinate 211,552, forward strand.
TTCGAAAAGATATTTTCCCCACCTACTTGATCGAACGGGTCACTTATCCTAGGTAAGGGGTACTTGTTCTTAATAGTCATTTTTTAAAATTTTCTATAATCGATACATAGTATTAGAGTGTCGTATTTATTTTTCACAAAGAGGGTTGGTGCTCCCAATGGTGAAACACTTGGTTTGATATATTCTTTGTCCAATAATTCCTGTAGTTGAATTTTTAATTTTGTCAATTCTATCAAACTGATTCGGTAAGGTGCTTTAGAGATAGGGGCTGAACCAGGTAGCAATTCGATAGAAAAGTCTATCTCCCTTATAGGGGGTAATTCATGTATTTCATCAACAAACACGTCTCTGAAATCACGTAGAACAACAAAGTCTTCCAAGTTGGGTTTATCTTCTTTTTCTAACAGGTTTGTTACTTGGATAGGGTAAACTTAACAACCCTTTCTCATGCATTTCTTGAATTGCATTGTTGAAACTTGTCTGACTGATATTGGTTTTTGTATACCTTGGATTGTCCTAGTAGTGTCATTTTCTTCTTTATATTTAAGTGTCTTTGCATAACTATCTAGTACTGCTTTATGTTGTTCTAACCAATCCATTCTGATAATTGCATCATAAGATCCTAGTGGTAGAATGTTCAGATTTGTTCTTATGTTTTGACCACCTAAACATAACTCATAATTAGAAATAATGTCAACCACTTTCCTTTTTGTTCCCGTTGCTAGTTGTACCATCCATGATTTTGCGTGTCTCAATTTCTTGAGTTTATTTGACTCTACTACACCAGGACTCATATAACTTAACGTAGCTCCTAGATCAATTAAAACATAAATTTGAGTGTTATTGATTTTACCTTCAATTTCCACCACAAATGACTGGTGGTTAGCTTGCCGGCCATCCATGAATGCATTTATCTGATGAAATCTTCTGCCCACATCACAACAATTCTATTTTCTGAATTTAAATGTGGAAAATTCCTCCTTAGATGAGGTTTTCCACATTCCCAGCACTTTAGTGGTTTGCGAGGATTGTCCCCAAACTTCTTTGTCCCCAGATTTACCAGTTTACCGCTGCCTTGCGTATTTGGATTGTTGGACTGAAAATATTTTCTGGGAAATATTTTTGTTGTGTTCTGATAAGGAGTTGGCTGGTATCCCTTCTTCCGTTGGTTCATTCAGTCTTGTTTCTTATCCTTCCAAGATTTGGGAAATTATATCCATTGTTTGTATTGGTCGTAACACATTCAAGATTTCCTTAATACTTCACTCAAGGACTTGGGGTTATCAAACTCGATTATGTCCTTGTAAGACTGTGGTAGACAACTTAGGAACCACTAGATTTTCAATTTATCCTCTCGGATATACGGTACGAACCTTAGTAATTCTAGGAACTTGTTTATCAGATCTTCCATAGCCATTTGACCAAGTCGTAACTCATAAACTTCTTTCATTTTTATTTCATAGTAAATTTTAGATAAGTATTGTTTCTTAAAGTATTTCTTAAAGTCAGATCATTCCATATGTTTCTCCTTTAGATGCTTGGTTAATTTAAGGTCTTGCCACCAAATGTTGGCTTTTCATTTCAGATTATAGATAGTCATTCTAACTTTCATATTGTTGGAATAGTTGTATATCTGGAAATACTTCTTGATGTCTAGTAACCATGCTTCATCTTCCTCCCTTGTTCTAGATTCCCCATCAAAGGTAGCTAGTTTGATTTTCTTAAATTCTCCCTCAAGGTGATCTACATGTTTCCTTTTTCTTTATGTTTTTGTTTTGTTTTCAGCTGAAGGTGTACCCTCAGATGAGATATCCCCTCTTTCTTCTTCAAGAACAAAATTATTGGAGTCCCTTTTACCGACCTCTTCTTCCTAGTTATCGTCCTTTAGTGTTTTCTTTGTCACTATACTTCGCAGCGAGACTTCATTTATTTACTTTTGTTCTTGCTGTGCTTTCTTCAACTATTCATTGTCTACTTTGAAAACCTTTAGCTCAATAATGAGATTCCTCGTCATTTCCAGAACTTCAGTAGGTGATATTCTATCACTATTATGTCTTGGGTCTTCAAGAAGTCTTTGTTTAGTATTTCCATCAAGTCTGATTTCTGCGTCATCTTGGGCTGCCATGATTAACACAAAACATAAAAGGATTTTATGTGTGTAATAATAAAGGTTTATTAGTTTTTACATAAACATAAATATATGCTAAGTAAATAATGTGGCCCTCTTCAAGGCCCAAGTGTTGTAACCTTTTCTCTGATACCATATGTAATGATCCCCAAATTTACCAATTTAAAAAAAATTTATACGGGTTCTTAGAATTGATTTCTTGTCATTCCAACATTTCAAGCGTTCATTAACTATACCACATAAATTACACATACTATTGCCTCATCACAGGTGTAAGTTATTTATAAGAATTCATCCAAAGATAACTCAACTTTAATCGTAATACAGAGGGTGATTTAGTAACCTATTAACTAACAAGTACTTACTTGGGACTTAAAGCTACTTGTAACACAATCATATATATAAATATATATATACACCTTGATAGTTCCCTTCTTTTGGCACAATACGACTATATAAATATATGCATCTTAGATTTTCTATTTCATTTGCATAGAACGATTATGTAAACATGTGTTTTCTTTAGAAACCTCCATTTCCTCGAGTTGACTCATACGACATACCCATGAGCTAGTTTCCTATAACGTGTAACCACAACAATCATTTGGTAATGTAGTCCCACTCTAGTTTACAAGCGGGAAGTGTCCCTAATACACCTAATCGTTAATTAAGTTACCTCGGTGCGTATGATGCTAACGCTCAGGTGGTTATGGTTCACAGTTGGCACACACTACTTGTTTCTTAGTTGGATTAACGATCCCATGGTAACTGAATCTGGTGTAAGGATCAATGATCCGGTAGGTAGGAGCCAAAAGGTGAAACACAGACCTCCAAGAAGACTAGACCATAACCCTAACTCAACTATCATTCCTTTCACCATAAATGTTGACAAGAACCATAGAGTTATAGCTCTATATACAACATTGAATTATCTCTTGTAGCATACTCCTTTGGCCCATCATTCGAATTTCATGCCCACTGATTTCTTTCCACCTCACCCTAATCACATGGTCTTCGTACAATGCGTAACTCTTACCATTAATCTGTGAGGAAATGGGTTTTCCCAAGTCTATTGATCATTTTTCTCCTGCGTGGTGTGTGTAACTTCGGGAAGAAATCATTCTGTGATAATTTTGCAACTGCACTCAGTGTGTAACCCCAACAACGAAGTGGTCTCCTTTCTGATGTAAACACTAGACGTTACTCGCTCGACGAGCACTACTTTACTAGGTAAGTGGTGCCAACCTTTCTGGCCGAGTTACAGTAGGTTTTTGGGATAGGCCAGTCATGAAAGACTTTTGGGATGGTATTTGTAACTATTTTATTAAGATATGTATCCATTCTCTCTTCTCTTAAGATTCTAGAATACCATTAACCTGGTTCTGTATGATGAAGTCGAAGCCCATATCATAGTTACTAGTGGTCTCATCTAACCCGTGAGGACGACCATTCGCTGCTATAGGGTTTTATTACTTGTACGCCATTCTTGAATAGTTTGTAATGAGGTACCTCTCAGTATTGTGATTTGGTGTTTGTACCATTGGGTCTAACTGTGGTCTCTCTCTATTAGGGTATAAAACCTCCATCCCATATGACTTTGTATCACAAGATCTGTCACGGGTAAAGAGTTGACTATAACGCCTGTGGTTATATCATTATATGTAATTCCTTTCACGTATTCCATTCTGATTGATATTCCTTCTTCGTGTATGATTTTCCTCAACTCCTAACCCTGTACTGAATTCCACGAGATTGAAGTTATACATCCAAAACTTGTGACCAAATTACTTCCCCACGATTGTTTGTTGTAGGGTCGAACCTTATTTTTTGGGGTTCTGGTTGCTGTGTGAACTTGTGATACATTGTCCTATACAAGAAGTTATTGTAGTCATTTGACTCTCTCTGTGGATTAAATATTGTATTCTTAAATTTATTTCATAAGAGTTGTTTGAAAGCATTGTTTTCCTTACACTTGTCTTATGCAATTTGTTCAAATGCATTGGTCTGGGATTTTCCTTGTGCTGGTCAATCCCTACTCTGTTATTGTAAAAGGATAGTCTTAATCGTTCTCGGAACTCCACTACATCTATCCTATTTGATTTTCTGTAATTTCCTATTATACAACTGGACCCGTAACTTACAACTCTATCGGGCTCCGAAATGGGCAATTTTGTGATATGTGATTTATACTATGTATGCTTTATTGTCCTGGATTATGTGAATAAGTAGGTGGCAAGTATTTACAGAATGCTAAAAATCTTTATTTCATACTGAGTATTGGTTTAGTATATATTCGGTCACAACAACTAATGATGGGACCCTTGTTTATGTGGCGAGGGTACCCATCAGCCAAATCGTAATCCACTCCTCCCCTTTGGTGAAGAATGATTCGCTCGGCTTCGACAAAGAGGTGAGGAACCCAAATAATTTCAAGCTAAGTGATTGTTCATACTTAATTTATTTTGTTTGCATAATAAAAACATTCTCATCTTTACTCTTTTATTGATTTTTATTTCCATTGATATTTGTTGTTGTCGATCTGTTTCCATAACTTTGATACATATTGAATCTTATCTTGCAGTGAGGGATTGCTTGGCAGACTAGAAAATTAAGAGAACTCATTCGAAAGGTACTCGAGTTCCACCTTATGGCCTTCAAAGGGAAGAATAACCATCAAGGTTTTACTCTAAAGACACAGGTGTCCCCTAGGATAATTGTATTAATTCCTACACCCAATTCCCATCAACTGTTTATTTGTATTTTAAAAATCCATAAGGGGAATCAGAGGGGAAAAACCCCCATGTTGGATTTGGACTCCATTATTAATCTATTATGGAACATAGTGTTTTTTTTGTAGAGCTTGCATACTCATTTAATTTCTAGATTGAAATTGGGGATTATGGAACATACATGATGTATTTTCATTACACGCCTTTATTTTTGCATTATTGAAATGAAATATGACTGTAATCATTTACTCTGATTATATAGTCAATTTTAATGGAAGGACTTGGATTTCAAGTTATGCGACATTCAAAAATTAATTCTTTGTACATAGAATGTAACGATCCTCCTCGTTACGACGACCAACCTCTTAACAAGTGAAATTCTTTTATATATATATATTGTGTGTGCACGTGTGTACAAGGGTAATAAACACATCCGAATCTGCATCGCCACCCGACGATGAACAAGACACATACAATGACAACACAACATGACGACCTAAGACGCACATCAAGTATCTGCAAGCATTAAATGACAATCAATCAACTATAAATAAGACTGACTACCCGCCCGTCCTACCTTGCAATGGTTAGGACCTCCAAGACACATAAGAAACTCTCAAGCCCAAGTTCCCAACGATTTTAACCATTTAAGTTCTCAGGGATGGCGACTGTTCTGAGGAACATGGAGGTGTCTACATCCCGCCCGACACAAGCATACCCAACTAAAATGCTAAGTCAACAATGAGTGTACATGAGTAAAAGTCATCTCATAAAGAATAATAAATCAAGAGTGGTATTTACATTTCAATCTCAAGAAGCTTAACTCTATAACTTGTTTTAAGGAAATCTTCTAGGGGTATGCGAAGAGAAACTACAATTACATATTCATTACATGAACCAAGGTTCCCTCTCAGCAATGCAATAAAACTCTTCAGGAATACCCTCAAGTTCAAGTCTAATTTATGAAGGGATGATCATGTTTGGTTGCAACTAAATAAACAATGTTTCAAAGAACTTCAACACCAAAAAATCAAACTACTATGCTATGGGATCTATATGATCTTGCATTATATTAATGCCATTATGTATCATTTGGAATTGCCTCTTTAGATAGGTATCCATGATGTCATCAATGTCCAAAATATAAAATTTTATGATCTTACTCTTTTGGAGGATGAAAAGCATATTCTCTATCATACATATAATATTCTAGACTCCTAGCCACCATTTTCCAAAGATATCTTATTGGGCGTGTGCACACATTCCACCAGACAATAGAAACATCATCCCTATCTTGTGGGCGGCTACAGATTAAATCTCATGCACTTAAGACAACCTAAACTATCAGTCCAGTGTAAGATAGAAGAAACAACAGGGTATATTTAAGGCACAATGACTCCGGGATTGAAGATACGGGTTTGCTAGCCACACAAAAGGAATCGTTGAGTGTTAACAATCAACTTAGAGAGTTTAACATGCAATGAGATAAAGAACTGGGATTTACCTTCCAATAAACGACCCGAGGTAGAGATTTTCTTAACCAACAACAAAACAAATTTTCAGAACCAGTCTTACAACAAAAAAAATTGCCTGAGAAGGATTTTTCTAGAACAAATCGTCCTTACCCCCTCATCACAGAATAAATTCAACATTTTCCCCTATCTAGTTAAGTAATTAGAAGTAAAAAGTCTATACCTATTACAGAATGAAATCCGCATTACATCCATACAAAAGGAGATCGAAAATTTTATTTTATTATTTATGTACAAGATGGAAGTAAAATGGTTGTATCTATTACCGCATGAAATCACCATTTCAACACACCCAAGAATATACAACAATGCATTACCACTATATCAGTAATTTTCAATGACGGTAAAACTATACAACAGTAATTTAAATGCTAATACCACATCTCGGAAATACAACGCAAAGAATAATGCAGAAACTTAAAGATCCCAACCAAGGAATAGTAAACCCAAACCAGAACGCTGACCACAATAATTTTAGGCAATCAATCGAACGGGAAAAAACTCAAGGCATAATTCATCCATTTACAATCAACATATAGATAAAGCATAAATTCCTAATGCATTCTACTTTACAAAATAAATGAGCATACCGTTGTCTGATCGCCCGCCTCGAAGGATGTCCGTGCGCTCCGTGCCGTTCCCTCTCGCCTACTGTCGAGACTACACCGATACCTCCCAGCCAATGCTAGGGGTACTCTGCTTCCCCCTTAGCCCCCCGAGCCGCAAAGGGGCCACACACTTTCCAAAGGGTACTTATAGCTCCCAGATTAGCTCGCAATGTCGAGCTACCACTCCTCTCTGAGCTGGAAAATCCCAACTCTACACAAGTAAATCAGTCAAGTCACTAATCCAACAACGCAACATTACGCTAACAACCGATCCCTTTCTCCCTCCTCCTTCCTCTCTTTTATAGAGCTTTAGAACTTTCAATCTTTCCCTAAATCTCATTTACTTTATGTTTTAATAAAAATCTTCTAAAAATTCTTCTTCGTACAAGTGTCATTCATCCCCCATTTTCCTCAATAATTATTTTCTT
>JZKD02S2073132.1:271642-288856 GCA_000966675.3 Picea glauca
CTTGATGGAACACAAATATGGCCCAGATGACACAACAACCCATCTTGAAGATGAAAATTATCAACAACTACGTTTGCACCCAACATTTGGTAGGTGGTGGCGAAGTCTGGGTTTGTCTCATAGAGTTGTGGCCATCCAGAGGTCTCATGGCGGAAAGAGTCTATCACCGTGGTGAGTGTTGCAACTAGCAGTCTCTTGAGGCAATCAGTAGCGTGATTGGTGCTTCATGTTTTATACTTGATGTTGAGGTGGAATTGGTGCAAGTATGTGGACCACTTTTGATGGCAGTCATTCTGCAATTTTCCTTGTGTCTACATGAAATACAGTGGATTATTATTAGTGTGGATGACTGTCTCCTTCCCAATAATGTAATGTCTCCACTGTTAGGAGGCTTGCACAATGGAGTACATTTATTTTTCATAAGTAGGGTACTTATAGACAACATCAGACAGTGTCTCACTATGATAGGCCACGGGGTGGTTGTGCTGAGTGAGAACAGTGCCCACATCATAGTCTAAAGCGTCTATCTCGAACTCAAAGGGTTGTTGCAGGTATGATAGTGAGAGTATCAGGGATGAGCACAAGCACTACTTCAAATCATCGAATGCTTGTTGTTTGGAATGACCCCATGAAAATTTCACCTTACCACCACCCTTGGTTATTTGGTTGAGGGCCCATGCAATATGGGAGAATCCCAACATGAACCTGTGGTAGAAATTGACAAGGCCTAAGAAGCTATGAAGCTCAGTGAGTGTGGTTGGGGCTGTCCAGTCACAGATGACTTGGATCTTGGATGGATCCACATGTACGCCATGTTGATCAATGATGTATCCCAGGTAATGGACCTTGTGCATGCCGAAGGATCATTTTTCCAAGTTAGCATATAGCTTGTGCTATCACAGGGTGTGCAAAACCTGTTGAATATGCTACAAGTGTTCAACCCAAGTCTTGCTATAAATGAGAATGTCATCTAGAGACACCACTACAAAAGTATTGGTGAATGGTCGTAGGATATCGTCCATCATCCTAATGAAAGTGGTCAGAGAATTTTCCAAACCAAAGGGCATGACCAACCATTCAAAAAGGCCTTCTTTTGAATTGAAGGTGGTCTTCCATACATATGTTTGTTCTATCAGGACCTGGTGGTAGCCAGACTTCAGATCAATCTTTCTTAATTATTTGTCCCCCATGAGTTGATCAAAAAGGTCATTGATTCGAGAAATCGGGTACCGGTTTTTGACTGCGATTTTATTCAGAGCCTGGTAATCAATGTAGAGTCACCAGGTTCCATCTTTCTTCTGTACTAGCATGATTGGTCTCCCTCAAGGTGATGATATGGGATGGATGTGCCCCTTGTGGAGAATTTATTGGATTTTTCACTTGATCTCCTCATTCTCTAACAGAGAGTGCCGATAGACTGGCCCATTGGGAAGCGGTGTGTCGGGGGTCAGATCGATGGGGTGTTGGACCTGGCAGTGTAGAGGTACCCTGATAGGTGAGGATACGATATCCAGGTATTCTTCCATGACCTTATCTACTTGCTTCTTCTGTGTGGAGAGGTCGTCCGCAAAGACCCTGGATTTGGTTGTGATCTTTCTCTTATTCTGAGAGTGAATCATGAAGAAGACAAACTTCCCCATATGAGAGGTGACCTTCCTGCATTGCTTAGTAGAGATCAAGGAAATAACACTAGGTGGGACTACCTTGGGTATCCTGTACAATTTCTTGTTCAAAGTAATAATAACACTATGAGCCCTAGACTCATATACAGCATGATATTTCCATAAATAATATTAGCCCAAAAGAACATCATAAAATTCGATTGGAGAAACATCACACAATACCTCTTCTTTGAAGGGCTTGATGTCATACAATAGTAGGCACTATTGGCTAATGCATAGATCGCTTCCTTGGCGAAGCCATCCAATGGTGTAGGGTTGTGGGTGTGGCATTGTTGGTAGGGCTAGATGCTTGATGACCTCTACTGAGATGAGGATGTTCAAGCTACTGCTATCAATGATGAAGTGCAGTGGGGTGCCTTTTACCCACATCTGTGAATGGAAGAGGTTCTCTTCTTCTTTTGGCTCATCTAGTTCACTAGGCTGGAGCTTGGTGGTAGCAACGGTGGAACTGGGTTTTGCATCAATGATCTGTCTTCCCCTTTCTAGTTCTAGCTCAGAGTCGGAATCTGCATCTGATTCAAAGGATTTCACTTCAGCCACCATTGATTGCTTTGAGTGACAATCAACAGTGTTATACCAAGGGCTCTTATGGAAGTCACACCACTTCCCGGTATCTTTCTTTGTCTTTCTGGTGTTCTTATTTGCTTACGTCTTGGACTGGTTGTCCTGATATTGTCGATCTTTTCTCTGTCCTTTGTTCTATGGGTTGGGGATGCCCTTTCGTGGATTTTTTTGTGAGGGGTTCCCAAGCCCAAATTGTCGTGTCTTTTGTTTGAGCTTCTGCTCGATTTTGACGGCATAACGGTAGTCCACGCCCAAGGATGAGATGTCCAGAAATTCCATTTCGACTTGGATGTATCTATGCACAGAATCGCAATACTTGAGCACATGATGTCAATCTAAATCTTTGATACCCATCTTGGTGCACAAGGTATGGAAGATATTTGTGAAATCTTTCACTGCTTGGTCTCTTTCTTTCCGCAGTGTGGTCCATTTAGTATACAAGTCATCATAACTTCTGACATGGTAGTATTGCTCCTTAATAACATCCTTGAAGGATTCCTAGGTGGTTGTGACTATAAATAATGAGGCTTCCTCTATTTCATTTTTCTCACAGAAAGTTTCCCACCAGTCTTTGACAAGGGGAACGACTTTGAGGAGCACAAAAGTAATATTTTCTCTATTCGAAAAGTTATGGACAAAAAAATAACCTTCTAGTAGATTCAACCACTTGTCTACAACATCTGTGTCTATTTGACCTTCAAATATATAAATATCTAAGTTTATTTGTACCTTGAAGGGGGCGGCGCCTCCGCTCGAAGAATATGCGTCACCTGTTGGTAGTCGCCGAAGGATTTGCGTGAAACTATCCATCATCTCGTTCCTCTGTTGCATGAGGGATTCCTCAATAAACAGTTTGAAAGGATCACCTATCCCATCATATTTATTTTCTCCTGCCATGAGAGGTCGCTTGGGCGTGCGAGATCTTTTTTCCTCAAGAGAAACAAGCTCAAGACCCAACTCTTTGTAGTCCGACCTCATTGGGGACATGCATTAAGACGACAAGGAGCAGACCGCTCTGATACCACTAATCCTCATTTTACGAGAAGAAAAAAATGAATACAGATTATTAATAAGTTCTTAACATAGAATAACAAACATACAGTAAAATTGGTTTTCTATTCAATAATTAAATAAGCTGAAACTGTAAAGTGCAATGGAAACAAGCTTGCTAGAATGGTGGCGGCTTATCTCTGAGAAGAGATGTGACGGTTGCGCTCATTCTCAAGAAGATGATTACAATGAGGCTCCAAAGGAATTTTTACCATAAGAAAGAATTACAAGAACCCTAGACATCCAAAAACCTAACCCTAGGATATGAAGCGCCAAAAGTCACATGGGCCCCATTTGGGTAAGTTAGTACATCAACTTCTCGGGGTCGTAATGTTTGCATACGATATCTGTTTTAGGCGTATGATATCCCATTGGAAAGGTATCACCGATGAGATTCATTTTAGGTGCAATATCAAAGTAACTTATATATTGCAAACCTGTTTTCCCAAAAAAAACATCGTTTAGGGCCTCAAAACTACTCCAGAAGTGAAAACTGTTAAAAATAGTAAATTACCAAAATTGCCAGAAAATTGTTTTGAGCTAGTTGGAAGGGGTGGGTGGCCATCGATATCCACCTAAATCACTAGCAACTCACCTATTCAAACCCACAGGCCTGAAAACCTATTTCTTATGTCTAGCTCTTAAGTCAAACAGGTAAGGGAGATGGTAGCTATAGAACTCGGGTATGACATAAATGATGGAAGCAACAGACAGCCTTAAGTCAGGGTACAAGATCAAACAAGTACAGGTGTGTGCAAGTTATGAAGGTCGTCCATGGAGGAGGTTCAAGAGTGGGGAGAATGAATGACTGCATAAATCTGTGAGTGCGTTGAAAGCGTGGAAAGAATGGCAGAGCGAAACCCCCAACAAAATGATTTCCCCACATAAAATTGCATCTCCAAAATCAAACAGATGTCTTCATGAATCTTTTTGAGCTCCACTTATCATTAGTTCACTTCCCACAAGAACTTAGGATAACTTCAGTTTTTTCCCAAACCTTAGCTTTTAGGAAGATATATTATAATATTCCCTTTGGGGTTAAGTCCTCAAGCTTATCCCTTTTTCCTAGCCTCTTAGCCATTTCCCTTTGCCTACCTAGTGGAGCTTATTCCCCCATAACTTTTTCTTCGTGGTCGGTCTATGCACAACGATGTTTTATATTAATGATATGAGTATTTACATATACAAAAATAGGCTCACTGGCCTTAGCATCGAGGATCTCTGGCCTAATATTCACATAAGCTTCCTATCTTATAATCAATTGGCTCACTAGCCTACAAAACATGTTTACAATTCAGTAGGGGCTCGGCCTTGGGGTATTGCAGATATTTTATTTGATAAGATTAAATTGATTAACTGATCTACCATTATTTTGTGATAGTTTTGTTTCACTCTAGATCATTTCCATGTTATTCTTGATGGGAGGATTATCTTATCATTCTCTTTAGAGTTATTTACTTTAATTTTTTTTATAAGTTTCTAGTCACTTGACCAACATTTGATCTCCTTCATTCTGATTTGATGACTAATGTGTGTATACAAGAGGGATTTGATGTTTCACAGGAGGGGCCAATAGGAGTGGCTACATAGGTAGGTCAATTTAGAGGTATTGCATTCATTAGCTAGTAATTATTTAATCACATCCTCATTCTTGTATGTACCCATACATGGGGATGGATTGGATAGGATTTGAAAACATCTTATTTATTCAAGTCAAGCCACTAGATACAAGACATAATATTATTGTTATATTTCAGTTAATCAAGTGGCATATTTGTTTTCTTATTTAATGCACATGAAATTGATTATAATATTTTGTTTAAATTGTTTAATTATTGTTTTCCACTATTTCGAAAATGTAGGCACATATGTCAAGTAGGTGTCTCCCTAAAATTTTAGGTATATGACTAAGGAAGATGAGCCTCCTTGCATGTAGAATATGGCATTCCATGTACACCAAATTGTATATTTAGTGAGAAATTGGCAGATCATATACATGCATTGATGGTTTACCATAGAGTGGCTCTTATACGAGCTCAAGAGATCATGTAAGATACTAACCTTGTAGTGATATGGCATCATTGATGCATCATTTTGTTGTTTCCTTCAACTTGCTTGAGATATCAATGCTTTCTCAACCTTATTCTTTGTATTCATCTGCTAAGGTTGTTACTCCTCCACCTCCTTCTTGTTAGAATATTATGGATGTGCTAATTTTACCATAGACAATATCACTATTGTCACCCAACCATAGGTAGAAGCCACGCTCCGAGCACCTTAACCTTGATAGAGAATCACTTTGGAAGCAAACCCTAGGCTAGATATCCAAACAAAGGGTAGTGCACCTTTCTCCAAGGATAGTGCACCAAACAAGTGTTGATCAGATAGTCCAAACCATAACCAAGAGATAGTCCAAAACAAAACGTAATCTTCTAGCTGAAGCACCTGCAACGGTAGATTCTCCTCCAAACTTGCGCACAAACTGGCTAACTGCAGTGCGCACAAGTGAGCTCTGTAGTTATGAGAATGCCTACTAGAATGAAGACTCGCCTCATGTATTTATACTAATTCTAGCTAACCACTTGGGCCGACTTCTCATTATGGGTGCCTATTTACTTATTATATAATATTTCTTTTGGCCGACTTCTTCTCTTGGAAGCTAATAACCTAATACAAATTATCCTCTTGAGACGACTTGTCTTCTAGGGTTATTAGCCAACTCATTAGGGTTTTTTTCTTTCTTCCCATAATATTCTATTCTCATTAGGTTTACACGTGGAGGTAAATACCTCCCGCAGCTACCATAATATGAACACTCCCTCCTAGCTAGGGAGGTATTACAGGTAATGGTATTGAGCACAAACATACCATTCACCCAGTAGCATCAACATAGTTGTATAGACTATCTCATGACTAGATCATGAGCACCATCATCACCATCAGTTTAATCAACTACATCATTTCTCGAAACCATACTCCACCTGAGTAATTAGACATGATGTTGGATAAGTCACTCACTCCACAGAGTGACACAAGAGCAATTCTTCTAATACAAACATATTTCCTAGAAGAATAAATGTCCTGAACCATTTTCCTTCTGGGAAATCTCCGTCCATTGATCATCCATCTAGATGATAATCATTTCCAACACTTTTGATAGTCTTCAAGGCAATGAGAACAATATCATTCAATAGAACACAATTGTGTCTATCAATACTAGTACACAAATACAATCGAGTGGTACACTACCACACCAAGTAGCACACAAGTACTTGATCAGTGACGTATAATCACAAACAGTGGAACATGTCCACCACAATAGTATACATCTACTATCTACAGGCATACATTCTTCATAACAATCATACAATATCAACTTGCACAGAAATGATGTTATGATATAAACTGAATCATCTGGGCCACTCATCCACTCACATCTGTGAGATCTGGAAGAGCATCTGCCCTCAGAAGGTCAAACATCAAAGATGAGCTATCTGAACTATTCTTCTCAAGCAAGGAAGAATAATTTTCCTGATTTATGATCCTAGACCATTCCCCACCATAGGCCATTCCTCCGACACTAAACAAAGTGTAACCTGGAGAGAATGAGTTTTCCCTAAGGAATGCTTGTCCTGATTGTTGAACCTGGACCATTCACCTATCTGGGCCATTGCTCTGTCACTAAACAAAGTGAAACCTGGAGAAAATGAATCTGCCCTAGGGAATGACTGCCTGGACCATTTCCTAAGGAAATGACTGTCCTGCACCAACCTCCAAAACAAACCATTCTTCAAAACTACTCACAACTATGAGCTTCAAAAGAATGATTGTACGACGAGGCAGACCAGTCTTCTTGATTAACCATCAAGAAGAGAGATTGTCCTAGACCATTCCCCATGTTAAACACAATGGGAAATCGTTATCTATGGTACATCAAAAATCCATCGAACCATTTTCATTACAAAAATGACCGTTCGATCTGGACCATTTTCCGAACTGGAAAATGCCTGTCCCTCAAAAATATCAAAGCACTTTCTGAACTGGAAAGGAACTGCTCATCCTGGACTATTTTTCGAACTGAAAAATGATTGTCCATAAATAAATAACACATCAGTGATCCCTCCCAAACTGGGAGTCATCTCTTCCTTTTTCAATACAGAAGTCATCTCCATGAGCTCCATCTTGAGTACGTAAACTCTTTCATCTTAGATATAGATATAGATATATATTGGAGAGCCACTTCTTTTTTTTGGACTTCATCATGGAGAATGTAATGCTTGATATCAAAGTAATTTGGTCTTTTTGGAACATTGGTTTTCTCTGAAGGCTTCATATATCTCTAATCAATATAGTGTGTCATTATTGGATTCATCTTTTGTTCCCCATTAGCTCATAACATTGTGGAAAGGCTCAAACTGGAACATATCCATGTAGCACTTCTTCTGTCATCATGAGATCTTTGTCATGGATTGGCAATCCATCATCCTGATCTTCTGAGTAATCATTCTGATACAATATCTCTGTTATAGAAAGTCTTCACCATGCTTCTATTGTGCATTGGAGGTTCTCCACCAAGTTGTCTTCTTCCATATTCATACAAGGGTCACCTTCTGGTATACCTCAAAGCATTGAGGTTTCTCTACATACGCTCTTTTTTCAATATTCTAGAGAATAGTCTTTGAATTCATTCGATGTCAATTCCAACCTATGGATATTGTGAACGATATAATGGCTCATGTAGAGATATATGTGGTTTACTAGAACACATAATCATCATATTCTTCTCCTTCCATCAGATATAACCTCTAGTTCTAGATCTCGTGATGCTTACATTCATAAGTCTTTCATACATCGTTCTTCATCACAACTTTCAGTACCTCTGCTTGATTTCTTTTAGTGAGTTCATATCAGGCTGGTAATCTTGTGATTCTCGATACAATGAGTGGTTGTTCTGGATTTTCTTTCTTTCTTGGAATCTTCATGTTATTCCTCATGTTTCTCTTTAGATATTGGGTCAATGGAGTTTTCTATAGATTCCATGCTCTGAAGATTCCATCTTCTTCATTTCATATATGTGGATGGATAATGAGGGATTCTTTAAGGATTCTTTTTGAAGAAGACTTCTTCTAAGGTCAAACTGAACACATACTACTTTTCATGGATGCTACCATGGATATATACTTTATCACCTTTAATGGATCATAGGGTTAGATCCCTCCTAATCCTTGCTTCATGTATGAATGCATGATATTCTTTTGGTAATATATAATCGACTCCATCCATCTAGGAGAGTCCATGCTTTTGTCTGCATCCTTATTGCCTTATAAAAAGTCTTACAAATTGTTTTCCAATTTCCTCTTGATTGTTGACTTATTTATGTCTTTACTTCTTCTAGCTTTCTTTATGATTTCGGCTTATCTTGCAACTTGTGTTATAGCATAGTTTCTCTTTGAACATGTTATCTTCTAAAAAATAGATATGCAAGATATGTAGCGAAAACATGGTATGTACAAGAACTATGAAGAGTATTGTTACCTTGTCTTAGAAGAAGAAGTATGTTTTGTCCTATTTGGATTCCTTTGAGGGTTCCCTTTATTCGACAATTGATGCTTTGTGTGTTTCCTTCCTTTTCTTTAACTTGGGACAATGATTATTGTAGTGACCATACTTTTAATAATTGAAGCATTGTATCCTTGACATATATTTCTCTTGATTTGTTTTCTTCCTTGAGCCAAACTTCTTTATGTTCCTGAAATCCTTGAACCTTGTTGTGAAGGCTTGATCATTGAACTTCTTTTAGGGTTTCTCTTTTTCACTGATCCTTGATTCTTCTTGAGAACAACAAATCCAAATTTCTTCAAATGTAGGATACTCCTTCCTTGTGTTCATGCTTGCGGAAAATGCATCCCACATCTTGGGAAGACCATTGAGTACTATGTTTACCAATTCCTTCTCCGAAATGATCTCTTCAATAGCTTATATTTGATCTCTTAACTGAGATATTTTCACAAAGTATGATGTTATTCTATCATCATCATTCATCTTCATGTCACGGAGCTCATTCTTCAGACTCATTACTTGTCCAATGTTTCTGACTGAGAAGAGGTTTGTTAGGGCATCGTACACATTCTTTGATAAGTCAAGATGGAAGATGTAGGGTATAAAGTGGTCTTTTATAGAGTCCACTATGATACTCATGGAATTGATATCACCATCTTTGAAGTTCTCCATAACTGCAACGTTCTGTGGTTCCTTCTCTTTTCCTTCTTCAAACTCTGTTTCCACGATCTTTCCTTTCACGATATCCAACACTTTATTCTTGGCAAGGATGAGGTCAATCCTTATATTCCACGCTTTGAATTTATAAGCTCCATCTAACTTGTTTTCTAACTTCATAGAGCAATTCATGGCTGCTTTGACTTGGTCAACCCTAGATTTGACCAAAAAATCAAACTTGACGTCTTGGATTGCTGAGAGTACCAGGAGATGTGTTAGGCTGGGGTGCATTGGTCTATCAAGAAATTAGGTCAATCACTTCACTTAAGGTTCCTCAACTATAGGGTTAGGGTTTCTACAACTGCACGTGCTAGTAACCCTAGAGGTAGTTCTTTGGTGACTACTCCTGCTAGAAACCCTAGCAACAGTTCTTCAACGAGCTTAATATCCTTATGGCTATGCTCCCTTCTAGTGGTTAGACTGAATGAAGGAGGTGTGTGATGTAGGAGAATCTTTGCACGTCAGCCAGCCACGTCAACGCGTACATTCAAGGCTGAAGAGAGGCGCAACCCTCGTTCTCAAATTTGAATTTAATGTAATTAAATATTTAGGTTGTTGATCCGTGAGGCTGTTCTTTGTACAGGCGCATAAGTAGGTAGGCCTTAAATGTTTGAAGACTGATATCTAGATCTGATTGTGGACTAGACAACCCATTCAATGTAATTAAATAGGGTAGGTGAGATTGGAGGGAAGAGCTCGAAGAGCCCCTCATGTAAAAGATCAATTTCGTTCTCATTTTGTGAGAGTTGGAATATACACAAGAGAGAGAATGTTCATAGAGAAGGAGTTGAGACTCTGTTAAAGTCTGAGCTCGAGAACACCCTTGTAAAAAAAACAGGCATTTTCCATTTAATACAAACAACAATTTTTTGTACATATTTCTTGTGTTGAATGAATGTCTGTGTGTGTTCAATTTATGATGTAGATGTATGCTAGACATTTGTAGGGAGTTTTTTTATTTTCAAGCTTGAAAGGTTCTTTGTGGTTTCATGCCAGGAGGGTGTGACGGAGTACTACGGTCTCTGAATACCAGTGCACAAAAGCACTTCTGAACTTTGTGGATTCAGAAAAAGACGTGCCAGGTGGGCACAAGAGATGAAATCATCAACTCGAGGAAGACCTGTGAGTTTGATGAACACCTCAAGAGGAAAGTCAATGTATAGAGAACATAGTTGCAGACATAATCTCTAAGGAGTTCTGAAAGGCTCTGCCAGGTGGGCATTGAGCCAGTACAAGGAGTGCACAGAGGAAGAACTTTGTTGTGAGTTCAACTGAAGTCAGAATCACTAAGGATTCTGAGAGCTCTGCTAAGAGGGCATTGAGAAGGTGCATAGGGTGCACAGGAGAGGATAGAACTGTTGGATGTTCTGTAAGAAGATACTCTGCCAGGTGGGCATTGAGTCAGTGTGCAGGCAGGCACAGGAAGAGAACTTTGTTGAGTTCTGTAATTGAAAGAAGAATCCATTGAAGGATCTTCACCGGGTTGTTGAAAACCTTGTAGACTTAGCAAGAGGTTTCTTGAGCAGAGGATAGCCATGAGGGCATCCAAATTCTCCATTTGCAGGTGAAGGAAGAAGGATAAAATCCCTTAGGGGTCTGAGTAGAAGGATAAGCTCAGAAGAGATAGCACCGTGTGTGTGAAGAATCTGCAAGGAGTGCAGAAGCCACAGAAATCTCTGAAAGAGTTCAGAGTTTCCTAAAGCACAGGAGGAGTGCAAGAGAAAGAGATATTTTGAGTCATTGGATCTCGCTCAGAATAGCCAACAGTTGTTGGATCTGTCGAGAACTGCACGAGGTTTAAACCCTCACGCGAAGAACAACATAAGTGAAAGTACTGAAGAGTTTGTATCGGGATATCAATGTTTGGGAGTTCGGGAGTCCGAAGGACGAGAGTCCGGGCACTCGACCTTAGAAATAGCGAAAGGGTGAATTAGATCAGAGCCATTCGTCTGCAGGAGGATGCGTGTCGCAGAATCTTTCATTTCGGAGATTCAGGCACCAGGACTCATAGAGGTGAGAGTCTTGACTTCGCGAGTAGAGAAGTCTCGAAAGGATATGAGTCATCCATTGGGAGTGGACACATGTCGCGATATCACTCATATCAGGGATTCGAACATCGGAGGTTAGACGGGAAAGTCCTTCAACTTCGCTAGTGTTGAAGTCGCAAAGAGGATCAGGGCCATCCATTTGAGAGTGGACAAGTGCCATACTCGCCAACACGGAGGTCAGACCTTCATTGACCAATTCAGGGTTTTGTGGGTTGAAGAGCCAAAAGCTTAGCATCAAGATTCGCGAAGTCGCGAAGTCCAAAACTCCAAAAGGCGGGAAGTTCCATTGTGGGAACCGTATTGACGATGTGTCGGGATTTCAACATTTCGGCATATCAACGGATAGGAAGTCGAGAATTTGGTCCCAAAAGTCCTAAAGTCGCGAGTTGTGATAATAAATCGTGAGAATATCAGAATCGTCCATTTGAGAAGGACAGGTGGCAAAGATCTAGGGATCTCGCGAACTCGGAGGTTCACAGGGTGAGAGCCCAAGAGTTAGGTGCTCCAAGTCGTGAAGTCGCGAGTAGCGAGAAAATGAGAAGAAAAGTCAACATCGCTTCTTGGGGTTTTGTAA
This sequence comes from Picea glauca, assembly GCA_000966675.3. Classification (NCBI taxonomy): domain Eukaryota; kingdom Viridiplantae; phylum Streptophyta; class Pinopsida; order Pinales; family Pinaceae; genus Picea; species Picea glauca. Next base: position 283,837 of record JZKD02S2073132.1, read on the forward strand.
AAGGAAGGTGCCAAGGTTGGATGCCATAACTTGCGAAGTGGCGAGAAGTGAGAGGAGCTAGCGTTAAGCTTAGTCGATGGTCACGCGTGGAGGGCGCTGAGGAAAGAAGAGCTATACCCATTTCGCAATATCGAGTATCACGAGATTGGAGAGGAAGAGTCAGGAGTCACGACTCACGAACTCGTGAGATTGCGAGTTGTGAAAAAGGACCTATGGATCGATAAATTGCAGATTCTAGTGGGAAATCGAAGGAGCCGCTTTAGCTCATGAAATATTTGGAACAATCCTTAAGACCAGGAGGTCACGCAGAGACTCTGTCGAGGCAGAGTGGCGACTGCGTCAGTGTGGGCCCATAACCTATTAGAATATGATGGATGTGCTCATTTTACCATAACAATATCACTATTGTCACCCAGCCATAGCCCGACGCCACCCTCCGAGCACCTTAACCTTGACGGAGAATCACTCCAGAAGCAAACCCTAGGCTAGATAGCCAAACAAAGGGTAGTGCACCTTTATCCAAGGATAGCACACCAAACAAGAGCTTATCAGATATTCCAAACCATAACCAAGAGATAGTCCAAGCCAAAACATAATCTGTTAGCTACAACAGTTGCAAAGACAACCTCTCCTCCAAACTTGCGCACAAACTGGCTCACTACAGTGCACACAAGTGAGCTCTACAGTTCTGAGAATGCCTGATAGAATGAATATTGGCCTCCTGTATTTATACTAATTCTGGCTAACTGCCTGGGCCGACTTCTCATTATGGGTGTCTAATTACTTAGTATATAATATTTCTTCTGACCGACTTCTTCTCTTGGAAGCTAATAACCTAATACAAATTATCCTCTTGAGCCGACTTGTTTTCTAGGCTTATTATCCAACTCATTAGGGTTTCTTCTTTCTTTCTGAAATATTCTATTCTCATTTGGTTTACACGTGGAGGTAAATACCTCCCACAAATACCATAATATCAACACTTGTTCTCCTTAACCTCCACAATTTCTTCTAGCAATAGGATGACCACAATCTCCACCATTAATATATAAACCACCATATCCTCCTCTAGCACTTGACCATCCACAATCTCCACTAGAAAATTGACCACCATCTCCTCCTCCAAGAGGACCACTATCTCCTCCTCCAAAAGAAAAACCATTGTCTCCTTCAACAACAAACCAACCACGATATCCTCTAGTGGTAAATTGGCCTCCATATCGCCCTCCCATGCTACTTTCTACATTATTATATGGCATAGGTATTGATGCCTCTTTATCTAGTAGTGGAGGTATTTATTGCTTTAGATATAGTAGTGGAGGTACCGATTTCTCTAGCTCTAGTGGAAAACCTAGCTTAGTAGTTCTTGACATGTGTATATTTAATTTCTATGATATATATTTTACATGTTTATTTAACATTGTATTTAATTGAAATCTATATTTTACATATATATTGATATTGATATTATCATCCATATATATTATGTGTTTTTATATCATATTTATGTTGATGTTGTTTCATTTATAAAATGTGTTGTGTTGATGTCAATGCTTTATATTTCTTTTTTTAAACTAAAAAAAGGAATTTATATTGCTATATATGGACAATAAAAGTACATTCACACTGAAGAGGGCCCGCCCTAGTGGAAAACATATCCCTATTTAGTGAATATCTAAAATAAGGCATGCAAGGGAGTCCTTACTTGGCGCTGCCATAACGGAAACAAGCCCCCTCATTGTTACAAACGACAGAATATATAAAATTACCAAGTTTGAAACATTCCAAACAAACCCATTGAGCTTAGGAAAAGGCAGGGGCATAATCATAATTATCCAAAAGGACTTCATCATAAGGAGGACAAAACAAGTGTGTAGAGAAAAACCAAAGAACGTAGATCAAAACCCGACAAATGGGTTTTTGGGATCCTCCAGGTATTCCAAATGTTCCTTTCCCTTGTCAACCTTACCATATGCATAGCATGACATGTCCTTTTCCTCGATATGAATTGGGTGGGAGCACGATCCTGGAGGGATTGGGTGTTGGGCCTCTTGCCTGATTCATAATTTGATTCCGAACTACGAGCGACAGAAGAGGTCGAATTTTTCGTCTAGTATTGCAATCGCTTAGAGGGTTATGTCATTATCTCTTTTGGCTTTTTCCATGGCCCCGGGGACCATAGATTTCATTATCCAATACTTTTCCTCAAGCTGAAAACACCTAGTTTCCCTGGTGCGTGTATATTTTGGGTCGTCCACCTGGTACTACACTTCACTTTCTATATTTACATCTAAGGTTGAGTGGCGTTAATGCCTCACTACTTCCTCAATGCCCATGACATGTTTCCTTTCCTTCTCTATAATCGGGTCCTTGAAGCACATCTCGACTGTCCATGTTGCTCGATCCTCCCTTGAACGTGTTGACGGGCCTTTTGAGTAGAATGGTTTTGATTGATTATCATTCTTCCATGAACCTTTTCTGTCCATGGCTCTGATTATCCTAATTTCCACTTCCTTAGAGTTTGTATCCTCATTTTTCCTATGGTCAGTCTGGACCTGAGCCCATATTTCTATGGTAAGTTGAAATATGAACCATGAAGGAGTCTTGACGTTTTCTTCCACCTATTTCGCTTCCAATTCTAAGACACAATCTTATTTCTATTCTTGGGGTGTCGATTCCAAACTAGTTTATTTACCAAACTAGCAGGCTCGTAGAGGGAATACATCCCAAGGTCACAATGTCCTTTCCTCCTTGCAATGGATCGATTCATTATGCCTATCACATGGTTCACCCAGGATGAATTTGTGCTTATTTTCCTTTCACCTTGCTTCCCGTAACTACCATGTTTATGAATCTCATTCTCCATATGAACCTTACACAAGCTTCCATTATTGTGTTGCACCTTCCTATGATGACGATACTCTACCTCACTCTACAATAAAAGGCCTCATTCCATCCAGTATTTTGCTAATGTACTGATATGTGTGTTGCATGAGAAGCCTTGACCCATCCAGGCATCCTCTATAGTACTCATCAAATTACTACACAAAGTTGGTTTGGTCAATATGAAAGTCGACCCCTTCTAAGGAATGATCCCTCCCATCCTTTCGAGTGCCCACAACTTCATAATCGACAGTTGTTTACCCTATCTTATCATGGGACATAGTGGCTTGCTCTGATTCACCTGTTGGGTCCTTATGTCTCAACCTCTCGACTATTTTCCCAATACATTTTTTTGGCTCCCCACATGTTATGCTCTCCTCATCCTGACTCACCATGTGTCATATCTTGGCTTCATGTCAAGTAGTGTAGTCTGTGGGGTCCCCCAATGACCACCTCGATGTTTGAGTCCTCTACTAGACTCCTACATAGGCCAAGTAGTCTCCCATTGAGTTGGTTCTCTTTCTTACCCGAGATGGGATTAACACCTGGAAATTCTTAATTGTGTTAGCAAACTACGTCCAACCATGAGCTAGTCTCTAATTTGTGGAGATTTTTTATGTATTATATCCCTCTTTCAAGAATTTCAGAATCGTTATGATAAGGAGAGAGTCGCCTTCCACCAATAGACTCATTATTCCCTAGTGTTTGGCCATGTCCAAACCTTTGATGAGACCTTTCTGCTATGCACCACGTCTGGAATCATACCCCAGATTGTTGGAGAGCATGGTCAAGATTCTCCCTTTCGAATCTCTCCGAAGACCCCCTGCTCCCGATTTCCCAGGGTTATCATTGGATGCGCCATAAAAATATAACTTTATGGTTCCTTCTTCCAACGGCTATATAGCTTGGTTTGGATTTTTTTTTTTGTGAGGAGGAGTTTTGTTTTCTTTTTGAAAGGCCAGTTCTAAGTTCCAACGTCTAAAAATTTCTTCTTCCTCCACAAGAAGAATTCGGTCTTACACTGACCAGGTACTAGAAGCTATAGATTCTTTCACATTCTCTTTAATTCAATTCCATACAAATAGGATTGAGAGAGGATTTAGTTTAAAAATTCTTCTGTTCCTTTTGTTTCCATAGGTTTTACATCATTATCCTTGGAAATATCTCCCAAATTTTTTTTAGGATGGGGTTTTTGAATGGTTCTATTAACCACTTGATGATTAGGATTGGTGGGTAATCTCTGTCGACCCTGGATCTCTGGAACATCATTGCCCCATTTTCCTTCTCATTGACTTCAATTGTCTGAGCTAGAGTCCTCAGAAAGGACCTGACCATAAAATTATGAATTCAAATTAACCATTAAAAGGGGTCACCTAGGGAGCCCAAAACGCAGAGTTGTCCATGGAATCCATAGCTAGAGAAGAATAGTTGTGCAACTGACCTCCTGTAGGAAGAAAAAGGATATTCCATGGAATTTGACCAACCATTGAACCATATTCATTAGCAGATTATTCTTCTCCTCAAGAGACTCCATCCTTTATTTGAGTTGTTTCAAGTCATGATACTTAGGAAACATTCCTAAAGCTACCATAGTCTTTGTGTGCCAGTAGAAATACAAAGTTATATAAATTTTAGAATTTGTGGTTCTAACATATCCTAGGTCAAGAATAATGCCTCTAGTTTATTTTTCCACTTCCTGATCTTCCTTATAGGCTCTCAACATATGAAATTCTTTCTCCAATGTAAACATAGTTTCACAATCCTCTTGCAATATGAATTGGTGGTAGAAATATGTTGCTTCAAAAACATCCTTTGTTGTGCACGTCTGGCGAGTTGGGGAGCACTGAGAGATGTTTCCATGAGGATCCATGGGAGATCGGGGTGAGGAAATAGAATTGAACCTAAAACAAGAAGGGTCATAGAGCACATGTTTGTAAACAACATCAACCAAAGATCAAGAACATAGAGACTATGAATATTGTAAGCCAAAGGCCACTCCTACTTCATCCTTATCCTACCAAGATCCATAATACTTATGATTTCCACAAGTACCAAGAAATCAATACCCTGTGTCGCCATTAGAACCCTCATTACTCCATGTCATGCAAGATTCATCCCTCGCGTACCCGCCATTACC
>JZKD02S2073132.1:291001-304769 GCA_000966675.3 Picea glauca
CATATACAATATTGTTCACAAATATAAATTCTATCAACTTCATGAAAATGAATTATCTAGATGCAATATTATTAAGGTAAATAATTCTAACAACTTCATGAAAATGAGCAACTATGGTTGATTTCATGAAAATGAACCAGGGGTATTCGTGACCAATGTGGCCTCTATCCCTTCATAGCTTTTTATAATAAACTTTTTACCAGGTGAGTTGTGCCTCTTACGCACACTATTTTACCGTATGATTGTATATTATGAATAGAAATATGCTACTAAACTTGGGAATTACTTTTTAAAAACGGAAGCAACGGTAATAAATCAAATCAAACTTTGAGATACAACTACTTTTAAACCATGCAAAATCTAAATGCTACAAAGTGGTCTACAGCGCATCAAGAGCAATGTACTGCAAAGTCTTCCGTCAGTTCAGCAAACATGCCCTCCCATGCCGACCTCATTTTGATTCAAAATGATGGCGGTGGTGTGAGATGAATGACAGGTTTACCCACATTCTCTCCGCTGAACATGGAATTGAAAGCATCCAAGAAGCTCTCCAACCCCTCCTTAACATCTTCCCTGTATTTTATTTTCCCCTCCTTGATGTACCCTGTCATCTCCTCTAAGAACTCCCCCCTGCGATGAAGGTATTTCGTATACAGGAAGCCTTCCATCTTGGCAGATTTTCCCACCAAGTTGAGGAGGTTTCTCACTCCAAAACGTTGTTTCCACTCCTGCGAACGTATATAATCATAAACATCAACACCGTACTTACCTTCCACATTGCAAACACAATACATTCATATAACTACCTCATTATAGTGGGAAATCATTCCACATAGAGGAATCCGAGCGTTCACGTTGATGTGGTTCAGAACCGCTTCCAACATGCGCCCACCCACATTGTCAAAGTAGATGTCTATACCTCTGGGAAAGTACCTGTACCACAATGAGCAGTGGATTTTTCAGTCAAAATATACAAAGTATGTCCCATTAAATGCACCACGATTCTTATTGTTTTCCTCCCTGATTCATCCAGAAATGCAAATATATACATTAAATACTTGCCTGGTCAAAGTTGCATCCCAGTCTGCCTCTGATTTGTAATTGAAGGCATCATCAAAACCAAATTCTTCTTTCAGCATGTTTACCTGCTCACAATCGCATATTGGTCAGAATCTGTAAGAGAAACGGGATATACTAATAGCTTAATGGTTTAGGTCAGGTTTATTGAGAGGACCTAAAATTGAACACGAGAGAACAAAATAGGGAGGAAGAAGTACCTTCTGGTCGCTACCTGCGCTGCCAACAACGCGGCAACCTTTGATTTTGGCGAGCTGCCCAACAACAATACCCACCGATCCTGCTGCTGCCGAGACGAATACTTCATCCCCTGGATTAGGGTTTCCGATGATTGTGAAGCCAACCCATGCAGTCAAGGCTGGCATCCCTATCCCAATCGAATCGCCCACATCATGAGAATTCAAATACACATTACGTTAGTTAGCACGATGACAAAAACGGTTGAAGAAAATGGATGCCAAGAGCTTGTTTTGCTCAATAAGCCACTCGCGGTTCAAAGCCCAAGCCTTGAACATAATTTTCCTTTATATAATAGATATTTGATATGTCCATTGTTAAAGCATATGACCTCTCAGGTTGATTAGTATGCATATATAGTTACTCTTGATTAATTGATTTCTCATTTTTCATTTTTTATTTATGAAAAAGTTCTTAGTGAGTTGTTAATAATTTGTTACTTTTTGTAACTATCAAATTTCTAGGGCTATTAAATTTTAATTGTAGAAAATTTATTTAATAATGTGAAGGGTTATCCATGTTTTTCTTGTATTTTTTTTTTAAATTCCAGTGATCAAATTTTACTATATTAAAAGCATAAACTTAAGGTATGGATGAAATTTAAGTGAGATAAAAAAAGAAAAAGGTGAATGAGGATTAAAAGAAAGGGACAAAGGTAAAAAGTGGAGAAATAAGGAAATAACATTCACTCATTTTCTGTGACTGATTTTTAATGGCTTCAATTTCAAGAATGTACTTTGTAGGCCATGACTAATGGTCCAATAAGTCAGCTTGCAGAATTGAGGAAAAAAAAGATAACATGAGCATCTAGTTCAAAACAAACCTGCGATATCCTGGAATTAGCATATGAGGGTAATGATAAAGTTAATATTGTGAAACTTCAAACCCTAAGGAGAGATTTTGAAACCTTGAAGATGAAGGAGACTCAGAACAACATTGACCAGTTCATGAGCAAAGTGATGGGGATTTATGGAGAGAAGATTAAAGATCAAAAAATTGTTGAAATAGTTATTAGAAGTCTACCTAAGAAATTTGAAATCATTGTCATTGTCATAGAAGAGTCCAAAGATTTGTCTAAATTGATATTTGAAGAATTGGTGAGTTCACTTTGTCCCATGAATCAAGAATCAACATGGAAGAAAAATCCTTGGAACATGTCTCCAAGACTCACGAATTCATTGGTAGAGGTAGAGGTAGAGGAAACTAAGGTAGAGATCAAAGAGGAAAAGGAAGTTGTCAAGCAGAAGGAAGAACAACACACAATCATAACAATCAAATCAGCCTAAATACTCTCAAAATAAGAGTGGGAGAGACATAAGATGGACAGACAAATCTAAATTCCATTGTTACTACTACGGAAAATATGGTCACTATGAAAGTGAATGCAGAAAGAAATAATCATATATGAACAAGGGCAAAGCTAATACCTCCGACACTAAAGAAGAGACATCTGAGACAATGTTCCTTTCATTTCAAATAACTAAATAAGATCACAACAAGGATCTTTGGTTGCTAGAAAGTGGTTGCAACAATCACATGACATGTAACAAAAGTTGTTTTCTAGCATTGATAGTTCTATTCAATATGAAATTAATTTGGGAAATGATTATCATGTGAGTGCCTTAGGAAAATGTGTTGTGTTAGTATTAACCAAACAAAATGAGAAGAAAGACATCCTTAATGTCTTCTATGTACCCAATCTTAGATATAATCTAATAAGTATAGGAAAGTTGAGTCAAGTTATGATGTTAGATTCAAGGACTCCACATGCACTATCTTAGATAAGCCACCTAGTACAAGACTTGTTGCAAAGGTTCAAATGACCAAGAATAGAATGTTCTCATTGAATCCAAGAAGTGTAAACATATCAATTATATGCACAAAATGTCTCAAGCATAGATGAGACTTGGTTGTGGCATCTTAAATATGGTCACTTACCTTTTAGGAGTCTTGGTCTCTTTCAAAAACAATAAATGGTTAAGGGACTTCCTATATTGAATAAACAAACCAACTCTTCTGAAAGTTGCATTATTGGAAAACATCAAAGAGATGGTTTTCCATCATCCTCCTATAGAGTCAATGAGCATCTAGAACTAGTTCATAAAGATCTATGTGGGCCCATAAAAACTCATTCCATTGGTAGAATGTTTTATTTTTTAACGTTCATTAATGATTTTAGCAAGAAAGTTTGGGTATATATCCTTAAAAAAAAATCTGATACGTTCACAAAGTTCAAAGAATTTAAAGTTGTATCAGAAAAACAGAGTGGAACATATGTTAAAGTACTCAGGTCAGATGGGGAAAGAGAGTATGAATCAAAGGAGTTTATAATTTTTTGTAGACAACATAGAATTAAAAGAGATTTCACCACCAGACATAGTCAGTAGTAGAATGGAGTGGATGAAAGAAAGAATCGCACCATCATGAACATGACAAGGAGCATGATCAAAGATAAGAATCTTTCCAATGATTTTGGGGATGACATTGTGGCTTGTTTATTATACACACTGAAAATAATTCCAAAAAAAAGTGTGAAAGATAAGGTGCCTCAAGAAGCATGGATTGACACAAAGTCAAGTGTCTCTCACTTCATAATTTTTGGGTGTATAGCCTATAAACATGTCCCAAAAGAGATAAGAAGTAAACTTGATAGCAGGAGTGTAAAATGTGTGTTCATTAGGTACAATAAACATTCCAAAGCCTATAGACTCTATAATCCAGTCACCAAGAATTTTGTGGTGAGAAGAGATGTAAAATGCTTGGAGGAAAAATCTTGGACTCACTAAGAAAATGAAACAGTGGACAACCAAAATCCATTACTCCAAATAGATGAACAGATGGAAATCTTAGGACAACAAGTACCTCCACCAAGACTTCCAAGGTTGCAGGTGCAGAGACAAGAAAAACAAACTGAAAATAGTTCTTCTTCGAGCTATGATTTAGTAGGTTCTATGAGAAGTCAAAAACCAATGACTTTGAGGGAAATCCATGAGTAGTTAGATGACATGGACCAACAATCTCACTTTTCCTTATTGTCCTATCAACCCAGTTATTGTGAAGATGAAATGAAAGAATAATATTGGGTACAAGCCATGAATGAAGAGATTGATGTTATTGAAAGGAATGAGACATGGAATCTTTTTGATCTCCCAACAGATAAAGCCAACATTGGTGTTAAGTGGGTTTACAAGACAAAACTAAATGAGAAAGGCAAGGTAGAGAAATAAAAAGAAACTCTAGTTGCCAAAGGGTTTGCTCAACAACCCAATATTGACTACGGTGATACCTTTGCTTCAGTAGCAAGGTTGGATACTATTAGAGTTATAATATCAATTGTAGCCCAAAACAAATGATCAATTTACTAGATGGATGTGAAGTCATCATTTTTGAATTACAATTTAGAAGAAGAGGCTTATGTAGATTAGCCACCAAGATTTGAAGTAAAGTGCGAAGACTACAAAGTGTACAAGCTGAAGAAAGATTTGTATGTCTTGAAACAAGATACAAGAGCTTGGTATAGTCTAATTGACTCTTATTTGTTCAGCAATGGGTTCAATAGAAGCAGTAATGAGCCCTCTCTATACTAAATCATATCAAGAGGGTAAAATTCTTATAGTTGGTTTTTATGTTGATGATATGATATATATTGTTAATCTGATGTTAGATGATTCCAAAGTTGCCATGAAAAGAGATTTTGAGATGAGAGACCTTGGGCTCATGAAGTATTTTCTCGGAATTGAAGTTAAGAAATCCTCTTAAGGAATTTTCATATATATATAAAAATATGCACAAATATCTTAAAGAGGTTCAAAATGGACAAATGCAAACCATAAAAAACACCTACACCTATTGCAACATGAACAAAATTGAGCAACGAGGATAACATATCAACAATCGATTCAACAATGTATAAGAGGTTTGTAGGAAACCTCATGTACCTTACTACAATGAGACCTCATGTTATGTATGCAATTAGTTTCATTTCAATATTTATGGAGTCTCCCAAGGAATCTCATTGGAAAGTTGGAAAAAAATGTTAAGGTATATTGCAGGTACAATAGATGATGGATTGTGGTACACAACTCCTGAAGAAAACATACTTACAAGATACACAAATAGTGACTTTATTGGTAGCATTGATGATAGGAAAAGTACATCAGGATATGCTTTTCATTTAGGCACAAATTTGATATCATGGACTTCTAAGAAGTAGCTCGTTGTCTCAATATCTTCTACATAAGAAGAATATGTAGAAGCTACTACAACATCATGCCAATGCAATATGGATTAGAATACTCTTGAAAGATCTTGCACATGTGAAGAAGGAGCCAAATTCTATTTTCTATGACAACAATTACACAATTGCATTGTCCAAAACTATGTGTTTCATCAAAAAATAAAACACATTAATATCACTTTATTTGTGAGCTTTTCAACAATGGTGACATTTCTCTTCAATTTTGTGGATCTACGAGGAGACATATTCACCAAACCATTATGAATAATTTTTCTGAAGAATGTAACCCTTAAGATTAAAGAGGAGTGTTAAAGCATAGAACCTCTCATGTTGACCATGTTTGCATATATTAGTTAGTTGGTTGATTAATTGATTTGATCATTTTTATATTTATAAAAAGTTGTTAGTCATTTGTTATTTTTTTACTATAACCTCTAAGATTGCTAAATAACTATTGTAAAATATCTACTTAATAATGAGAATGAGAATGGTCAACCATAAGCCAAGATGTTTTCCCCTGCTTTTCTTGATATCTTTATCAAATTAACAAAACTAACATTGCACCATCTAACAAAAAAAACACAATGTCTGTAGCTTGTCCAGAAATGTAATTTTTTTTCAAATCCAAAAACGTACCTAGAAGTCCCAAATAATCGGACGGTTTAGCAACACTGGTGTCAATTTTTATGAGAATCCCTCCTGGAACAATAGCATACTCAGAGAGTTGATAGAACCCGGAGACAAAATCCCCAACTTCAAACTCTGAATTAGCAGATGTCATTACCTTTCCTACCGAAATAGATTTGATTGCATGCACATAACAATAACACAATTTTTTTTTTGGAATTATTAAAAAACAAATGTTGTGGCTTGCATACAGAAATAACACAACTTTTTTTATAGGAATTATTAAAATGATGATGATAATTAACATCCACTAAGATCGAATTGGTCTATCACACTCTCAAAAGTATATTCAAAAATTAAATTGAGATCATAACTAAACCAACCTCTTTCAAGTAAAACTTTTGAAGATAGAGGCCATCATTAGATTGCTTCATACACTGTCTCTGATATGGATCTACAGATATCCATACATTTTGCACAACAACATCTCCTGGCGATCCATCTCTACCCACATTTCCAATATCCAGTTGGGTTTCTCTGATTTTCAAATGAGCATCGGTGACGGGACCTTCGTCAGCATAGGAAACTAAAAATATCTCTTTGATGGGAATTGTTTGCTCCATACTGCAGGCCTCAAATATATGATAAACACTGGCTGCGAGACCTCAAAATAACAAGAAAATAGTAACTGGGTCGATGGACAATGATAGACAAAGTAGTGAATATTATTTAGAATGATTGGAAGTAGTTATTCTTTAAAATTCTAAATTTAGTCAACTAGAATATTTTTTAGACTATAATCATTAAAACTAAATCTAGTCAATTAGAATATTTTTTAGACTAGAATATTTTTTAGACTGTAAACATTAAAAGATAATTCAATTAGAACACACAAAAAAATGTTTTTTACTATTTATTTTAAGAAAAATGTGTAATTCATTTCTTTCTCAATAATAATAATAATCTATTTTTAAGGTCACCTCCAAGCCACATCAAATTGGTGTATGAGATCCCTTTATTTGTGGGACAAGGGATGATTTGAGTAAAGTCTAAGGAAGTATACATTAATGTAAAAAAATTTACACTTAAAATTTAAAAATATATTAATAAATATTTCAATGTCCACTTTTATATATATATATATATATATATATAAAGTAATTAAAAGTATAAAAAAATTGTTTTACTAATAAGTTTTTTTGTATTATGAGAAAGATGTATAACTTTTTGAATACTTAATATGGAGTTGACATATAGCCATTTAAAAATTATAATAATAAAAAAATATTCCAATATCAACCATAAATAAAATATTTCAATGTCCACCATAAATAAAGTATTATTATATCAACTTTATATATATTATAACATTTTTTAATAGAACCATAAATGTTTTCTACAACTTGTATAAAATGGATGTGTAATTAGTAAGTGCTTTCTAAGATGAATCATAATACATTCACTTTCTTCTTTTAAAATCTCTTATATAGTTTTTAAATTTTCCTTCTCTTCTTTTATATATATACTTTTAATCTATGCATATCTATCAAATTTATTCATAAATAATAATAATAATATTAAATTAATATTTCTCATAAATAATAAAATCATTTATATTATTGATAATATTATTTAAAAACAAATACCTTAAAAAAATGGTACTATGAATTTAAAAAGTATCCTAATGTTAAAATATGATATAACATCTTCTACATTATTAATATTTATTAAAAGTTTTTTTAAAAAGTTATTTTGACGGGTATGAATTTCACTCTACATTTAAACATGGAAACATATTTAAACTTTACTATTCTTATAAATAATTAAAACATATTACTTTAGAATTGATCATTTTCATTTTTTTAATTTTGATTCTCAATTATCATTCAATTTAATAGAGTAATACTTTTAATGCTGTGGCATTTAGTCACAAATAATAGTGAATGTTAATTACATATAAATTAACAATCCATATATATATATATAGTGGTGGAACTTAGGTCTGAAAAACAACATAATAAGAAGTAGTTTTTATTAGTATTTTTACTATTATACATAGACATATTAGCCCTATTAGCAAAAGAAGATTTTAAAATCATGAAAACTATTCTAAGATAATCAAACATAATGTATTTAATTTTTTATTATCACACACACTTCACACACATATCCTATAAATAGAGAAGGTGAAAAAGGAATAAACATACATACCACATAAAATATGGTTAATGTATGTTATATTATCAATCACCCTTTTATAACTAATACACCAATGTGTTTTTAGAAAAATTATGATAATAACCTTAAAAAAAACACCATTTATATGATGTTATAAAAAAGGTTATTAATTAATTTCTTCATTCAACTTTAAAATAATAAATCTCCTTTACAAACAAAACATAGAAATATATTTATCAACATAATAATTGATTAACAACAAAGCCTTCAACATAATAATTGATTAACAACAAAGCCTATATAAATAAAGGATACAGTGCTTAATCAGCGTTTTATTATCAACATAAAACAAATTCTACATAAATGATGAAGTGCTGAATCAGTAATAGCATTTTCTTCATTACAAATATATTTCTAAGCAATATAACTCAATATTAGCATTTTATTTAGTTACAAATATATTTTTAAGCAACATAAACATGAACTATCTTCAATGTGGAAAGGCAGTGGCACTGGGAGCAAAAAGAATCCATCACTATGTTTCAAGTGCTTTTTCCAGCTTAGCTGTTAATTCATAGTTTTATTTACCCTCCATCTATCTAATTGCAAGATTATCTACATAATCCACGTACCAGTTTTATGTACCTTTGATCTATATAAATGCAAGTGTCTCTGCACAACCCACGTACCAGTTGCAAGTTTATTTGCACGACCCACGTACCAGTTTCATCTACTCTCCATCTATACAAATGCAAGTTTGTGAACACAACCCACTTCCTACTCTTATTTATACAAATGCAAGTTTAACTGCACAGCCCAACTCTAACCTGTTTATCTACTCCATCTCTCCACCTCTAACCTGTTTATCTACTCCATCTCTACAGATGCTCCCCGCTGGACCGCTTCCTCTGTTTATGGGATTACGCGGATTTAGTGTTTATGGGATTACGCTAATGTTCATTGCATATTTATATTGGCGGCGTGATTAGACAGCAGCATAGTTGCCAATTTGCTGTTTATTAAATTTAGCTTAATTTAACGAACGAAGAGGCTGGAAATTTTGTTTTTAAAACTTAACGAAGGAAGCAGCTGGAAATGTTCAATCATGGCAGACAAAGCAAGCAACTGGAAATGCGCTCCAGCTCCTCGCGTTTCATTTTAACTCTTCAACCAAAATATTCTCATACGTTTCTTGCCGAACACGTTATCAAGATTAAAACTTAAGCATGATTTTATTTATTTATAATTTTTTAAATCAAATTTTTATTGGAATAAGTAAACGGATCTTATCTTTTGTTTATATTTATTTTTTAATGATGAAAAACTTACTCTACCTCGCCCAACGCGAACTCAAACTTAAAATTGACTTTAGTAAAATACACGGAATCTTTATTGACCAACGCGTAGTCAAGAATGGCGACTTAATTTGTTCACGTTACTAACTTTGACTTGAGTGAAAAAAACCAAATCTTTCTTGCTCAACGCTTAAAGCACGACTTAATTTATTCACGTTCATTTTTTCGTACTCAAGCTTAGAACTGTCTTGAGTAAGAAAAACCAAATCATTCTTGCCCAACGCGTAAAGCACGACTTAATTTATTCACATTCAATTAGTGAGGAATACTTTATTAAGAAAGTCCGATTCTTAAGCTTAAAACTGAAGACCGGCTCTAGTTATTTACCTTATGTTTTAAGCTATATTTATGTCATGGACATAGTAAGGTTTTAAGGTCATAGTCAAGTTAGATACTAAATTAGTGTATGGGATTACTGGTATATATATCTTATTTCCCTTTCGATTTGAACATGTAAATTTTTAAGAGGAAACACATGTCAAACAAGTCCATTAATGATTAAAAAGGTAATTAACTTCATTAATTTTTTTTTCAGGCTAAAAAAAATAGTTTCATTGTTATTCTATTAGAATCAAATGAAACTTTTTATTACATATAAATCTAAAAAATATCAATAAAAAAAGATCTGTAATCTTTCCTTCCTTCCACTTTTTTACATTGTAGTAAATTTAAAAATACAACTAGTGTCATATACAAAATTTATCAAAAAAATTAGATCTAAATAGTTCCAATCTAAAAAGTTAATAATAATTTATTTTCAAATTCATAGTCAAGTCAGATATAGTTATTTACCTTAGGTTTTAAGCCATATTTATGTCCATGTACATAGTCCAGTTTAAAAATGTAATGATATTTTAGTAATAATAATTTATTTTTAAGGTCATAGTCAAGTCAGATACTAATTTGGTGTATGGGACTACTGGTATATATATCTTATTCCCCTATCGATTTGAACATGTGACTTTTTAAGAGGAAACACATGTCAAACAAGTCCATTAGTGATTAAAAAGGTAAGCTAAAAAAATAGTTTCACTGTTATTCTATTAGAATCAAATGAAACTTTTTGTTGCATATAGATCTAAAAAGTATCAATAAATAAAAATTTGTAGTCTTTCCTTCCTTCCATATTTTTACATTGTAGTAAATTTAAAAATACAAATAGTGTCATATACAAAATTTATCAGGAAAATGTAAAAGTTTTCTATACTAACAACAGTTACATCAACCATTTCTTCATAAAAAAGCCAGCAAGAATTAAGGGTGGATCGTGATATTAATAGACACTTTAGGTTTAGGTTTTCATTAAAAAGGTAATTAACTTCATTAGTGTAATAATGGTGTATCCTGGTATTAATGGACACTTTAGGTTTTTAACTTAAATAATTTTTAACTAAATAATACGCTTGAGTGGGGCGTCTTCCCCTTCCCTTTTTTACAAAGTGTTGTTTCCTTAGTTGAACTTTTTTATCACATGATGGGATGATTTATTGTAACCCATAATGGAATGAAGAATGCAGATAATTTGACTTCGAATGCATGTCTAAGTCAGGGCGGGTTGGTCGAGGTGGGTTTGGCTCTCGCACTATTTGTGGCGGTCTCCATTGCGGCTAACATTTCTGGTGGTAAAATTCTAAGTATGGTTTTGATTTTCATGGTAACTCATCTTTCTAACCTTATGTTTCTCACGTTTCTTTTCTTGAGGTGATCTTTGGTTGGAGTTTATATCACATCCAAAATAAGAGACACTAAAGGTACTGAAAATCTTTTCTTATTTGAGGGTTATTTAAGGGTTTAGTGTGGTGGTTGTATAGTTTCCTTTTCCATCTTTGGTGAGATTACAATACTTCCTAGGTTTAAATTTATTCTCAACAATTAATTTCTTTACTTGTTGTTTGATAGTGTGTGCCTCATGCATAATACAATTACTTTTCTTTCTTGTGTTTTATTACTAGCTCAAATGGTGGAATGTAATATTTTTTTGTGTATTTTAAACTTGATTATTATTATTTTTTTTTGAGAAAAAAGTTAAGTCAGTCAAGGGATATTTGAGAAATTGTATAGGTCACAAAGAGTGAAAGCTAAACAAAAACGAAAATGGTGAGTTTTTTTGAGATTGTATTCTTGTTTTTATTTTGAAGTTGCTTAATGTTATGGACATAGCTTAGGGATGATTTGAATGACATAGATTAAGATGTGGTAAAGAGAATAGATGTTGAAATATATAAAGCCAAGGAGTTGTACATGGCAATTTTTACCATGTGTTGTATAACAGGTCATTTTAGGTTTGATGCATTTTCATATAGTCTTGGGGATTGTTTATTTGATGCATTTCACATCATGTTGCATTTGTTATTTTTGTGTTTGACCATCATATAATCTTTTATAGTTGAGAAAGATGAGGTTCTTCTCAATTTCCAGGTGTTGTGATTCACAGCTTGCAAGACTTCTAATTTTGGTCTTCTACAAATCTATGTCATAAGGTAAGAAGTCATGTGCATTGCTCATTATATGCCATAGAGAATTAGAACCTCATTATTATTTTTCCTTTTTAGAAGTAATTTAAGTCAGTCAATGGCTATTTCAGAGACTGTATAGGTAAGAAAGAATCAAAACTAAACATAAACAAAAACAAGGTGTGATATTTTGACATTGTATTGCTCTTTTTATTTTATGGTTCCTTAATGCTATGGACATAAGTTAGGGATCGTTTGAGTGACATAAATTAAAACATGGAAAATATATTAGATGTTAAGATATAAATATAAGGAGCAATGCATTATTTACCATGTGTTGTATAGAAATGGTGTTTTTAGGTTGGATGCATTTTCATACAATCATGGGATTGCTTATTTGATGAATTTCACATCCTATTGCATTTGTTTTTTTTTTCTTTTCATCATCATATAATTTTATATGTTTCAGAAAGATGAGGATCTTCTCAATTTCCAAGCATTGTGATTCACGATTTGCAAGACTTCTAGTTTTGGGCTTATGCAAATATATTTCAGAAGGTAAGAAGTCATGTGCATTGCATATTATTGTCTTCATCTTCTGATGTTTTGTTAGAATGAATACTTTTAATTGCTTGATTATTTGTAGTAAATAAGATGAGGATTAGAAAATCTCAAAACCCTTGGATGGAAATGCATTTAATTTATAGGCATAATTTTGATTATATAGTTATTTAAATTGCGCAATAAATTGGTTCAAATATTTTTTAAGTAGTAGACAAATTTACCTGTATTTTATGTTTGCAGAGTATCTGCAATAATTGTTGAACATATTGAAGGTGTTCATCTAGTGTCATGCACTTGACCTTAGATAAATTGTAGCATTCTAGATATAAAATAGTATGCATAACAAAAATATTTTAGCAAGTATTGGCAGAACAACAATGATATAACCAGAATAATACCATAATAACACCAAAAAGAGCACCTTTATTAATGATAACAATGTTCACTTGCCTCTTCGAGGGGGAAACCTCCAACAAATTAGATCTCTATTGCAATAATCACCAAGACAAAACTTCTCATATCCTCTATTCATGTTTATACTAAATCTATCTATCCAAAAGAACAATCTAGAGGAAGATCATTCTAGAAGCGAAAACTTCTATTTGGTCTTCCTCCATTTGACTTATTCTTCCTTATTTCTAGGCCTTATTGATCTTGACCTTTATTACAAGGAATTATATTATTCTACCTATGTGAGGGGTTAGGGAGGTTAGGTCCCTAACATGTCGCCCCCCTTGAAGAACAACCTTGTCCTCAAGGCTTGAGATGAGGAAATTGTTGTAGAATGGTTGTTAAGCCCTAATATTGGCTCATTACCCCTTAATTGGGGCATATTAGATTAGTAATGCTATTTTATTTATGTCATCTTTAGGCCATTAGTTGTAATTTAGATTAACAATGTTATTTTAATTATGTCAACTTTAGTCCATTATTTGTAATTATACCTCCTAGTCTCCTATATATACCAATGAGACATTTTCATTTTGAATCATCTTGTACTTGAACATTTAAGTGGGGTAAAAGGAGGTTTCCCCCTCGAA
>JZKD02S2073132.1:305936-326215 GCA_000966675.3 Picea glauca
CCACAAGGTAATCATCGGATTCTTGGGGGACCTCATCACAAGGTTTGGCTGTCCAAATAAGATTGTCATCGATAATGCAGCAACTTTTGGGTCTGAGCCATTGGCAAGGTTCTGTGAGAAGTTTGGAATTAAAATGATTCACTCCACCTCGTATTACCTGCAAGGAAATGGTTTAGCATAGTCCTCCAACAAAAGTTTAATAAGAATCATCAAAAGGTTGTTGGAAGACAATCAAAGGGCTTGGAACTCGAAGCTTAAATTCACCCTATGGGCTGATTGAGTGTCTACAAAAAGAGCTACAGGCCTCTCCTCTTTCCAGTTAGTTTACGGAGCCGAAGCTGTTTTCCCTTCTCAGCTAGCCATCCCTGTAGCGAAATTCCTCCAGGACCATCAGGAGGAGCCTGATGACATGATCAGAAGGATTAATCAGCTAGTAGAGGTCCAACAGACTAGGGAGCAGACAGTGAACAGGATTCAAGACCATCAGCAGAAGATCAAGTAGGTTTTCGACAGGAAGGCCAAGAAGGAGCATTTCCAGGTAGGAGACCTGGTACTGAAATGGGATGCTCCTAAACAAGATAAGGGCAAGCACAAAAAATTTGAAGCCCTGTGGATTGGGCCTTTCAGAATCTCCGAGGCTTTTTCAAACATCACATATAGGTTGCGATATTTAGCAGGTGAAGAGGTTTTCGGCAGCCCAGTGAATGGGCATTTCCTGAAAAAATACTTTGTTTGAGTCTTAGATGACTCTTTGTTTGTAAATATCGTCCTTTGTTTCTCAGCTCGTTCACTTTTTATTTTTATTTTTATCTTTGCGGCCTAATAATGACTCCATAGCCCAACAGAAGGCAACTGGAACTGCAGGAGGAGTTCTTAGAGCATCGCAGGGACGACTCTATCTCCCATGGAGCCTAATGTTAGTAACATTTTTGGTATCGGGATTTTAAAGGGAAAGACGGCCGAGATCTTTCGAGTCTCGAAAAACCGATGGGATCCTAGCCGTTAATTTTGGCAGGACGCATGTCAGACGCCAGAAGGAGAGTCGGGATTTCAGTCCATCGGAGGATCAGAGTTCTTAAAGGCAGAAAAATCTTACCTGAGTTAATCCTGATGCGCGATTTCCCGACTGAATCAAAGTCGTCTATCAACCGTGACACTTGGCGAGAGATCCCACAGAGTTGGGGATCGGGAAACTGGAAACCCCGTGCACATGGTAGAAAAAATCCCGATGTCCCGATGCCCGATTTCCCGATATCGGGGGCAGCTTTCAATAGTGAAAGATAGGTGGCAGGCTACGCACCAAAGAGCTGACAGTCAACAAGTCAGCGGCCATAAACCATTGGGGTTCGGGGAATCACAAGTTCAACGGACACAAACATCGTGTCGTCAAGAACGCCGAAATCCCGATGGAAAGTTGGACCACGATCGCACAAGGACAGGTCATATGGATCATGGTCTAGTCGGAAGGGGCTAATTCTCGGGAGAAGGGACTCGTCGCATATCGGAGATCCTGGAGGCAAGGAACTCGCGCACTTTAACTCGCGAATCCCAAATTCCCGAGAAGACTGGAGCTTCATCGCATACATCCACCGTCTGTTCTTTGCCGCCACATCTTCTTTCCATATCATGCTAACCACAGTTTTTCGGCCATTGTGTTCCTCCACCTGGCTCGTACATTTCAACACCCATGGATCCTGCCACTTGTATCTTCCCTATCGTTTTCCTGCCTGATCACCGTTCACTCACCACTCCACATCACTCATCAGTCCTACCATGATTTCTCCAAGCGAGATTCAAATGGCAGAGTATGAATATTTCCATGTCCTGTAGGCACAAGATCGGCCAGGGCCTTCCCCGATTCCAATGAAACAGTTATTACAACAACTGAGGGTAGTTGGACATCGTTTCCTCCATAAATGGAAAGCCAAGGAATGAATGCAGGTTGGTCAATTCAGTCAGAGGGCCTTTGGAACACGATTGCGTCTGAATGAAGTTCACGAACGTCCAGAGATTGCAGACGCAGTAAATGTGAAGCCGTAATGTCTTCAATACAATGCCTCGATTTAGCTTCCGGTGTTTTGTTCCAGGTATATGT
Organism: Picea glauca; assembly: GCA_000966675.3. NCBI lineage: Eukaryota > Viridiplantae > Streptophyta > Pinopsida > Pinales > Pinaceae > Picea > Picea glauca. The sequence goes on from JZKD02S2073132.1 coordinate 308,032, forward strand.
GGGCATTTTGGCCACTTTTGTAAGGATCGATGGTTGAGCAGAGCTCTCGGGTTGTAAAATTTTAATGAAGCATTGTTGTTCTGGTTATGTATGAGCTTTTGAGACTTCTTTCCTTATGAATGCCAGTTTCTGTCATATCTTTGTTTACACTGTATTAGAGAAGCTCGGAATTGGAGGATCCAGTCAAGCTGTAACTATTATAGGATGATGTTGTAATGGATCACTGTAATAGTTATGGAGCCTCTAATCAGTCCCTGTGATTCTCTTAGCGCTGAATGACTTGGAATTGGAGGATGCAGTCAAGTCCTCTTTCAGCTTCTTGAAGCCCTGAACCAGGAGGATCCTGTTTTTCAGAGTTTTTCCTCTGCAAACTGCTGCAAGCCTGATGCCCAGAGCTGTTTTTCCACTTTCTTCTAAGTCTTCCACCTGTTCATGTTTAAATCAACCCACTGGCTGAAGTTAGGATTGCAGACCTCCTCTGTCCTTATGAACCAGACTCAATACCTGAGTTAGAATGATACCTCCTAGAGCCGTTATCTCCATTTGATCACCCTTCATAAACAAATCGTGACATAAAACTGATGGGCGTTGGGCTCTGCTACTGCAAGAAATCCAGGAGTGAATTCTGATGCTAACAAAACCGATGGGGGATTTTGGTCATATACTGCTTCAAAAGGAGTCGTGCGAGTAGTTGTATGGTAATATGTGTTGTACCACCATTCAACTAGGGGTAACCACTGAGCCCATCGATTTTTCCTCTCAGATGCAAAACACCTCAAATATGTTTCCAATACAAACATCTTTGTGAAGTATGGATGTGCTAGGAAAGGAGTTATCTAGGTGGATATTGGTGGCCACCCACCTTTTTCAACTGGCTCAAAACAACTTTTTGACAATTTTGGCAATTTACTATTTTTAGCAGGTTTTAACTTCCAAGGCCATTTTGAGGGCCCAAATGAAGGTTTTTTGAGATAGAGGTTCTCAATTATAGTTGAAGGCATATCGATCCCCCAAAATGAATCTCCTCAATGGTACCTTTCCAACGATCTATCACACGCCTAAAATAGATATTATATGCAAAAGTTACGACCCCGAGAAGTTGATGTACTCACTTACTCAAACAGGGCCCACATGACTTTTGGCGCTTCATCTCCTAGGGTTAGATTTTTGGATGTCTAGGACTTTTGGCATTCCTGTTTATTGTAAAAAGGCCTCCAGAGCCTCATTGTAATCATCTTCTTGCAAATGCGAGTAGCTGTCACATCTCTTCTCAGAGATAAGCTGCCACCATTCTAGCGAGTCTTTCACTCTGTATTTTTACAGTCTCTGTACATTTCTTTCATTAATAGAAATTGTGTATTACTGTATATATGTTTTTATGGTTGCATCTCTAATACATTTCTATTATATTATTGAACATATGTGATATCTCTGTGCATTTCTTTATTATATCTCCGATCTCATTTTGTGCCGAAAAAAAAATCTGGATCAGTGGTATCAGAGCAGGTTTCTCTTGATTATTTTTCAGTGCATGTCCCCGACGAGGTATGAGTATAGAAAGTCGGGTCTCAAGCTTGTATCTCTTGAAGACAATTTCTCTCGCACACCCAAGAAACCCTCAATGGCAGAAGAAAAGAAAAATGACGGAGCAGACGATGCTATCAATTTGTTGCTTGAGCAAGCGCTCACGTGACAGAGGGACGAAATGATGGAGAATTTTTCCCACATCCTTCAATGCCTGCCGATAACATTAGGTGCATCTTCATCAAGTGGCCACTTTGGAGGCACCTTGCCTTTCAAGGTACAAGTTAACTTTGATATTCCTGTATTTGAAGGACAGATAGATGCAGAAGCCCTAGAAAAATGGTTAACTCTGCTAGAAGGTTATCTCTTTGTTCACAATTTTTCCGACAAAGAAAAGATCACCTTCGCACTCCTTAAAGCTCTCCCTCATGTCAAACATTGGTGGGAAACTTATTGGGAGCAAAGTTCCATAGAGGATTCTGGAATATATGGGGTTGATCCCACTTGGGATTTTTTTGTGGATGTGGTAAAGGAACAGTATTACCCTGTTGGAAACTATGAGGACCAGTACATGAGATGGACCACACCGTGGCAAGAGAGGGGCCAAGCAGTTATGGAGTTCACCAATACCTTCCATACCTTGCACACCAAGCTGGGTATCAAAGAATCCGAGTGACATTTGGTTCTGAAATACCGTGGGGCTCTACATAGATACATCCAGACTGAAATGGATTTTCTGGACATCTCATCACTCGGTGTTTCTTATCGATATGTTGTTAAAATTGAGAATAAATTTAAGCACCATAACAAACGGGAGTTCGGGTCTGCAAATTCTTAACAACCAAAGCATGACAAAGATGGCCCTAACAAATAGTTCCCCAAAAACCAGTCCAAGACACATGAAAAGAAGGGTCATGGGAAGACAAAGAAGGACACCAGAAAATGGTGTGATTTCCACAAAATCCCCTGGAACAACACCGATGAATGTCGTTCACAACAGTCATTGGTGGCCAATATCAAAGACAAGGAGTTGAACCTTGATTCTGAATATGATTCTGAAAATACTAGTAAAGGACAGATCATTGACGCAGACCCCACTGCTATTGTCGCGACCAAAACAATTCAACCAGAAGAACCAACAGATCCTGAAGAGGGGGAGCACCTTTTTCATTCATAGATGTGGGTGAAGGGGACCCTGCTGCATTTTATTGTTGATAGCAGAAGCCAGAAAAACCTCATCTTAGCAGAGGTCGTCAAACAATTGGGATTTTCGACAACACCACACGCGCATCCATACAACATCGGGTGGCTTCGATAGGGACGAGATATCTATGTCAATCAACAGTTCCGATTATCATACAGCATCCAACCCTTCAAGGATGAGGTATTATGTGATGTTTCCCCACTGGATGTCTGTGATGTTTTCTTGGGCCAACCATATATGTGGAAGAGCCATGTTGTTTATAAGTCTCGACCCCGTAGTGTCATTGGTTCTCTGGGGGGTCATCTCTACATAATACCAGAGGTAGTTCCAACTACTGTTCCACCTAAAAAGTGCCGCAAGTTATTATCTCATACTACAAAATTTAGCTTCTTCACAATCTGTTCAAAAGGCGAACAGAAGGACACTGCAACCACTACAACCTCACCCCAAGCACCTTCTATCAAACAGAAGAAAATCGACAAGGTTGAAACAAAGTGCAAAGATTCCTTCTACACATCTTCCTCTCATGTAGCTCGACTTGTTGAACAGCCTCAACCTCAAAAGGTTCGTGACATACTTCCACAAACTAAGCAGCGTGACGTCTCCAACAAGAAAATAAGCTCACCAAGATGCAGATTCAACAAACGCTTTTCCTTCTCCCCTGGGAACTCAACGCAATGGAGACCATTTCTTCATAAGGAGGGAGGATTGATCCAGGTGGATATCGATGGCCACCGACCTTTTCCAACTGGCTCAAAACAACTTTCTGGCAATTTTGGCAATTTACTATTTTTAGCAGGTTTTAACTTCCGGGGCCATTTTGAGGGCCCAAATGAAGGTTTTTTGAGATAAAGGTTCTCAATGATATATTAAGGCATATTGAGACCCCAAAATGAATCTCCTTGATAATACCTTTCCAACGAGCTATCACACGCCTAAAACGAAGATCGTATGCAAAAGTTACGACCCCGGGAAGTTGATGTACTCACTTACTCAAACAGGGCCCACATGACTTTTGGTGCTTCATCTCCTAGGGTTAGATTTTTGGATGTCTGGGACTTTTGGCATTCCTGTTTATTGTAAAAATTCCTCCNTCTTGCGAATGCGAGTAGCCATCACATCTCTTCTCAGAGATAAGCTGCCACCATTCTAGCGAGTCTTTCACTCTGTATTTTTACAGTCTCTGTACATTTCTTTCATTAATAGAAAGTGTGTATTACTGTATATGTGTGTTTTTGGTTGCATCTCTGATACATTTCTATTATATTATTGAACATATGCGATATCTCTGTGCATTTTTTTATTATATCTCCGATCTCATTTTGTGCCGAAAAAAAAATCCGGATCAAGGGGTCAAGAACATATCATCTTTCAAGGGTTGGAAGATGTGATCTGCAGCTAAAGTCCAAGTGAAAGCATTCTTTTTAATGATATAAGTGACAGGATCTGCAATTTTTCCATAATTCCAAACAAACTTCCTATATTAGCCTATTAAACCTACAAAACCACGCATGTAATATCCCTCGGCTGAACCCAAATGCAAGTGTAATCCAAGTATATTTAAGCTAGTGAGTTGTTTAGACATCATTTTTGTAATACACATTTCATGGCATGGTTCTTTCATATACTACACATTAAAGTGATGTAGTGTGTACATTTCTAGATACCGCACGCAGTAACTAAAGTGCACGCAACCTTGAGGACAACAGATACTGTGCGCAGTAACTAAAGTGCATGCAATATTAAGGTCAACGAACCTTTATGTATATGATATGCATTATAGGTTGGTGAGCCAGTATTATAAGTCATAATGCGTATGTTTTAGAATTAGGCCAGAGCAGCTAGATGTTAAAGGCTGGCGCGCCTATTTTGTATATGTCTCATGATTAATATAAAATACATCGTTGTGCACAGACTGACCACGATAAAAGAGAAGGGGGACTAGATTCCACCAGTTAGGGAAAGGGAGGGCCAAAAGCTAAGGAAAGGGAGGGCCAAAAGCTAAGGAAATGGATAAGCAAGAGAGCTTAAGCCAAAAAGGAATACTAAATTAATATTTCTTAGAACATAAAGTATGGATAATTATTTTATCCTAAGTCCTAAAGAAGGGAACAAGTGTATCAAAATAGCTTCCAACATGACAAGTGTCAAGTTGGAGACATGCATAATTATTGTCGAGACTTAGTGCCTCTGGGGGGGATATTACCATTTTTCCTTGGACTAGAGAACGATTATTGGGGGCAAAAATACATTCCGTTAGTTGGGGAAGATATCCTCGTACCTTCCTATCACTGTACATGAACCTGTTTTCGTGGCCATTTTTATGTTAGTGTACCTATCAGCTTGGAAGTAGGATTGAAGAGGCGGGTTGTCAGGCCCATGAGAAATTCTCTAAGTGAGAGAATTGCTAGGGATCAATTTCCTGAAGGTGCTAAACTGCAGCTACAGTGCTCTGAGATTTCCGGTCCGGCCTATTGCTGAAGCCCTGGAAGGGAAGTGGAGAAGCCGAAGGACTGTTGAGCAGAGAAGGGGCACACTTCCTTGGGTGGGACAAGCATGTGGGGAATGAGAGTTTGTAGGCTATCGGTTGAGTGAGCACCCGAGATGGAGTCTTTCCTGTTGACCGTGAACCCTTAGCCTGGTTAGGAACCCCTTACCCGGGTGGAGTCTAGTCTCAGCTTGGGGGTGACTCACTATTGAGAGTGATGAATAATGTAGTCTATGGCTGGGAGGTTTGTGGACAGTCTGCATGTAGTTGGTGACATTCTTACCAAGATAAGTATCGGTTATGTGATGAATTTACATGCTTCATTGTCATTTATGTGTTAATTTATGGGTTTTATGGCATGTGTGAGCATATCTGTCTGTATTTTTAAGGGTATACCCCTATGTATGATGCATGTCTGTGATTACTGTTAATATAGCCTGAAAATCATATATTTATAGAATGAAGTTGTATTTTTATGTTTTATATGTGAAACTTCCACTAGAGTGTTTTATGTATATGTTTAATTGCATGCAGTTCAGTATGTATCTATGCCTATGTGTGTATATATGTATTTAAAAAGAAAAATTTTGTGACATACCTCAGTTGGATATTAGTTTGTTACCATATTTTGTCAGAACTAAGTTAAGCATCTGAGTAGTGACGGTCCTCGGCCTGTTGGTGGTCGGGGAGGTATGTTACAATGAAATATCTTAAGAGTTCTAGGGTGAGGCCAATCCTGCATAGCTTCAATTTTCTTAGGATCCACTCGGAAACCATCCTTGTCGACAATATGACCCTAGTATTCCAATTTTGAGGCACCAACGACACATTTAGATTGTTTGAGGAACAGTTGGTTCTTAGGGAGTAGATGCAGAACTTGATTCACATGGGAGAGATGTGATGTCCAAGTTTTACTATAGATGAGAATATCATCACAGAAAATTAAGACAAAATGACAGAGAAAAGGACAAAATACACGATTCATAAGAATTTGGAAAGTGGAGGTAGCATTACACAAGACAAAGGGCATTACCAAGAATTCATACTGACCCTCATGAGTTCGAAATGTAGTCTTGGGAACATCTTCTTCTTTCATATGAATCTGGTGGTAGCCAGAACTTAGATCCAATTTGGTGAAGTACTAAGAACCACTCAATTCATCGAAGAGGTCATCAATGATAGAAATGGGGAATTTGTCTTTGATTGTGAGTTTGTCGAGGGCACGAAAATCAGGAGACATGTGCCAAGTACCTTCTTTATTGAGTACCATGAACATAGGGGAAGAATAGGGGTTGGTATTGGGATGGATAACACCCGCTTCTAGCAATTCATGATCAATTTTCTCAATTTCATTCTTTTTTGGAAAGGGATGATGATAAGGGCAAACATTGGGAGGAATAATGCCCTGTATGAGGGATGGAATGATCATGGACTCCACGGGAAGGGGGAAGTTCTTTGGGAGTGGTAAAAACAACTTGGTGGTAGGAGAGGATAGATTGGAGGTCGGGATGAACATAAGGTGTCTCAAAAACATGAATGGAGTGGAGTTGGGAAATAGTTCCAGAATGCCCCTTTTTAAGGATCTTTTCCATGCGATGGGAACTGATGATATTACGAGAGCCTGTTGTGATGCCTTGGAACTTATATTGTTTCCCCTCTTGTTGGAATTTCATGGTTAAGTCCTTAAAATCCATGAGAATGGGATTGAGAGTGCGTAACCATTCAACACCGAGAGCAATGTCACAACCACCCATGTCTATAGAAAAATATATGGTATTTCATGTGATATTGACCAATTTGGAGCCACACATTTTCACATCATCCCCCACATTTCATGGAACCTCCATTGACAATCATGATTTGAAAATTATTGACAACATGGATGCAACAATTGACTTCTTTGGAAATGTGGCGATGAACAAAATTATGGGTGCTACCACTGTCCAACAGGATAATTAATTTCCTATTTTTAATGTAACAAATTAATTGGAGAGTCTGGGGAGAAGAGAAGCCAGTGAGGCAATTAAGTGAAATCACCGGGTCAACTTCTGGTGGATTAGAAGGTGGGGTCAAATGCGATGGTAGTGGTAGTTCCTCCATGGGTGGAACAACAAACTATTATTCAAAAATATCCTCAACCACAACCATAAAAATCTTATGTTCCTTACACTTGTGCCATGGAAAATATTTTTCATCACAATTATAACAAAGACCCTTGAGTTGATGTTCATCCATTTCAACCCTGGTTAATTTATGGATATTCAGGGGAGTTTCAAGAGGGGAATAATTGGTGGGTTTAGGGAGAGGAGGAGAGGAGGTTTTGTGGATATGGGAGGATACAATATGTTGTGCTTCCTTGGCTCGTTGAGTAGCTTACAACCAAGTATGGGGGCATTCCATGAGAACATGGGCATATATTTCATCTTTGAGGCCACTGATAAAGCATTCCCTAAAGAAAGCATTTGACATGCCCTCCGTTCTAAAATACAAGTGCTCAAATGTGGCAATAAAGTCTTCCACTATCCCAGACTGCTTCAACTTGGTCAAACAACCTAAATGGTGGGTGTCAGAGTCAAAGTGGTCATAAAGTTCTGCCACAAACTATGTCCAAGAAACATACCCTTGGTGGGCCTTTTTTCACCATTTCCACCATTGTCATCATTTTGGATCCAGATGTAGGACACCATAATGAATCTTTGTTAAATCATTAGTAATGTCATGAAAAGATAAATAGTGTTCCTTTTGGGTGACCTAGCCTGTGGTATCTGAGCCATCAAACTTGTTTACCTCAATTATGGGAGAGAGGAGGTCCAAAGAAAAGTGGGTAGTATGAGGACCTTAGTAATGGGAAGAGTCATGGTCATACTGATAAGATGGCTATTCAGAAGAGGAAGGGTTCTAGGAATGACCCATGAAGTGTTCAAGCGTGGCTTTCAGGTCTTTAAGGTGTTTGATGTGGCAACATTGGTCGTAGAGGGTTTAGATAGCATAATTGATTGAGATAAGGTTGGCATTGATATTATTGATGTCTTCCTTGTTCTATAGGTTTTCAACAACCAATGTATTGATTTCTTGGGATAAAGTGTTGGCCATTTGGAAAAATGGGTAGAAAAATGGTATAGGGGGAACAAAAGGGGTCAGGAGGGGTGTTAAGCCCTAAATAGTGGCACATTACCCCTTAATTGGGGCATATTACTTTAGTAATGTTATTTTATTTATGTCATCTTGGGTCCATTAGTTTTAATTGTACCTTCTAGTCTCTTATATATACCAAGGAGGCATTTTCATTTGGAATCATCTTGTATTTGGAAATTTATGTGGTGTATAAAGAGGTTGTCCCCTCAAAGAGGATTATTATCTAAAATTATCTCTTTTTCAAGGTTTTGAGTACTTATTCTAAGGTTTTTCTATGCTATATTGATATCTGGTTCTTAACATATGGTATGAGAGCTCAAGGTCTTGGGGTTTCACTGCGACATCTGAGACACCTTGGAATTTTCACTGTAAATTGTTTTCTATGAATTTTAAGACATAACCCCTTGGAGGATAATTATGAGACGGATCAAGCTACGTTGGGTTAAAATTTCATCTCATGAAGCCTTAAAATTTCGGAGATACACCCTGTGTAAGATAGGGTTCTGGAATCATCCTAAATTGAGTAATCGTGGAATTTTCGCTATAAAAACCTTTATGTAACGTTTCAGACCCTAAAATCTGGAGTTTATTCACATAAATTATTAAGGTATCTGTGATAAAAATTTCAACTTCTGGCTCATCGTACATTTGTAGATACACCCTGTGGAAGATAGGGTATCTGACTAGTCCTGTTGACTAGTCTCAAGCAGGTGTTCCAGGTAAAACAATCATAAATTCATCCTAGAGTATCTAAATTGAGTGAGACTGGTTGCATTGGATATTGTACAGTCCTTAGTATTTTTGGTACAATTTTCATAATTTAATATCATTTATTTTGTGTGGGGCACGCTATACAAGTGAGATCTTCTGAAAAGGCCAAAAATCAACAAGTTGTGGGGAAGTTACTGTAAATTACACTTGGCACATACAATTTTGATTAGACCTATGGAATTGCAGAGAAGAAATATCAGAGAACTACAAAAAATAAATTTTCATACCCAGAAGGGTAAAACATTTGGAGATACAATAGAACAAAGATTGTCTAGTAGAACCACCTCAAAATCAAGGTTTGAAAGTGATAATTCGCCAACATGCCACCCAAAAAGGGAACTTATACACCAAATAATCCTCTAAACATTCATACTTGGAATCTTGATGAAGGTGAAGAAATGCATAGGGACATAAATGAATTACAAAAGAAGACAATGACAAAAGATGAACTACAAGGGATGATGGATTCAATTGAAGCTAAATTGGAGGCAATAATGGATACTAATATGGATGGTTTAAAAAGGGAGATCATGGAAGTATTGAAATTTTTTGTAATAGAGATGACACCTGAAAGTGAAAATGTATCCTATGAAATTCATGATGAGGACACAAGGACGATGAATCAATAATGGAGAAACTCCAACTTTGGTTTGAAGACCAAGCACATTGCTAAGATCGATATGATGAATTTTGATGGCAAGGACCCAATCACATGGATACTTCAGATGGACCAATTCTTTGATCTACATAATGTGCCACATACACAAAAGGTATGAATTGCTTCTTTATATTTATAACCCAATAAATTTGTATGGTATCAATGGATTTGTTCTCACAGATCACTCATCACTTGAACAATTTTCACGGAAGAAATGATAGCACACTATGAGGATATAAGGAGCAATACCTTCTTTAGACAATTGATAAATCTCAAGAAAAAGGGTTCATTTATAGAGCACAATGAGAAATTCCAAAGATTGAATATAAAGGTAATGTATATTCTAGATGAGAACTCGATTGATGTATTCATAGGAACTTTAAAGGATAAAATTCAACATGAGGTTCATTGTTGGCACAAGGGAAAACCCAGGGTTCAACACTCAAGAGTGCACCAACAAATCCTTAACTACCGACCCTTTCGACAACACCTGCAAAGCAGATGAAGTATCACCCAAGGTAGAGGTAGGGGTGGTTGCAAGATTCAGGTGTCTGCAACCTTATTTGGGACACAAATATTTGATTCTATCCTTATAGCGCACTTAGCATCGATTATTCTTCTATATTCAATCTTTCTTATACTTTGCAGATAGCATAGAGCATCACAACATTCACTTAGATCTAAGATATTTCAGAACTTAGCAACAATAAAATAGGTTAGATATAGTAGATCATCACTAAGCAGCTTCATACACATCATATCTAAGATTCATACACATCTAAGAAGCACAAAGCCTAAGTATATCTATCTAAATATATCAATGCACTTAGCAACGGAAGAGATAAACTCATCAAATCAAAGAACCAAGCATAATACATAGATTTACGTGGTTCACCCCTTCCCTGGGGCTACGTCCACCAACTCTTCTTCTTTATTAGTGTCTTCAATCAGTTACAACACAAAGCCACTCAAAACCCTTACTTCACATAGGACAGAAGATCTACGCAGCTCACTATATCCTTCTTCCTTGTACTTCAGCACAAATCTTTCTACAACCTCTTACAAAAACTAGCACTTATCTCTGCAAGCCTCTTACAATCATGCACAGAGCATTTACTACCCACTTCCGATCACACAGATCTAAAAACTAGCACTAAGCCATCGACCATTCTCACATTGCCTAAGTATCTATTTATACATTACAAAAGTGGGGCTAAGTGTGGGTAAACCCACGGGCCAACATCCCTTTCCCATTACATTAACCTAAAACCCTAAAAGAGGCCCAAAAGTGGACTGAGATTCCGTGATCTCTGCTTTGCTTGGCGCTCCTTATTCGACTAGCTGTCGAAGTCCCAAAATAGGTCAAAATGACCAAGGTTACCCCAAAACTTGGTCAAGGGCCAATAGGCCCCCAACACTCACCTGTGACTCGTCCCGAGTCACTCTGGTATGTGCAATTCTACGTCGAAAGCCTCGATCTTGGCTCAAGCTGCTTCAACCTACTACTTCATTGTGGCCTCCTACTGGGTGAATGCCAGATCACTGTGTCGTTTATTGGTCCTTCTAGGTGCTTTTCTGCAGTGATTACGACTTTCTCAAGCTCTGCTCCCTGGCTTTCGATCTCAGAAAATAACATGCATTCCTTGTCTTGCACCAGTTGGATTCGCTGAGTTATTTTCATCACTTTTCTCTCGATCACATGTATCTGCTATTGAGTTGTGCATTGTTCATGAGATCTTTTCATTATATCCACTGTAGATAGGGCCTTCAGCTGCGCCTATAATGTATCTGCATGTTTCTTTGCTTCCTGGAGCTGTGACTCCTGTGCCTGTAACTCCAGATTCTCTATAAGGTTCTCATAAGTCTGGGCGCTCTGGTTACTGAGCTACTTGCACTCCAAGGAAATATCTTTCAATCATTAAACTGCACTGCGAGTAGTTGCTTCTCACTGGTCTCTTATCTCTTGAGGGGTCTCGGGCATAGTGCGGAGTTCTAGATCGATAATGCACTACTAAAGCTTCTATATAACTTCTTCAAGATGTGCGACCTGCTATGGAACTCTCTCTTCAGCCTGTACTTCGATAATAGTCACAGAGAGGAGTGCTCTGTTGACTAGTTCCTTGACTTCAAGTTGCTCTGCGAGCAACTATTCCTTACTTTGTTGTAGATCTGCTTTCTCTTTGTCCCATTGTACTTTAAGACCATGTTTTTCTCATTTGGTAGCACTGTGCTGCTCAAAAATTATTCCATGTACCTGTGTCAAAGCCTGGGTGGCTTATGCTATGTCTTCTTGAGCTTCTCGAAGGTGAGCTTCGACCATATCAACAATCTAGTGAAGTTGAGCTGGCTCATCTCCTGGTTCTACTGTCCCTACTGTCAGAGGCATAGTGGGGACTCCGTAGATAGACTGGAGTGCATGCTGCACTCCTTGGAGTTCAATCTATGTATTATTATACATCTTCTCCTACTTCACCTCTTGATTCTCTATTATCTCCTTTGAAGCATCATTTACCGCTACAACGATGAAATCAAAGTCATCCAATGTGAGGGTAGTTCGCATCTTAGTTACAGGGGTTCTAGGTTTCTTTTGGGAGGAAGATTTCAAAGGTGAGACATTCCTTTTCTTCGACGAGTCTTATTCATCCCTAGGCGGTGGTACTTCACCTTTCTGTTGTTCAATTTCTATGCCTTCTATCTCTTCGCCATCACCTCCTTCATAAGGTGTGATAGAGGTAGTCTTTACAGATGCACTGTCTACTTCGTGAACCTCTTCAGGCTTCTTCATTTTTCTTGGTCATGGTGTATCCGGTATAGCCACCGGGCTATTAATATCATACAATTCTGTGGGGTTCGCTGGAATGAGAAGGTTGCCTGACCAATCCTTGGTGATCTCTTCGATGTCTTCCTCGGTCAAATTGTAAATGTTGCTTGTGTTCATCAACTCGTGTTGTTATATAAATGAAGTGGAGATCCATGCTGAAATTCATTAAGGGTCTGAATTTGTGGAACGTGTTCAAGGTAATGTGAGGCATAGCCTGGATGGCAGTCTTCAGTTGGTTGTAGTATACGTGGAAGACAAAATTCCACTGCCATTACTTGCTGATATAAGTCGAGTACCACAGGGTACTGAACCTCATAGCCAAAGGTTCAAATGGATCGGTCTCTAAGAAAGTGGCATCCTCCGACATATCCCATGCTATGAAGGCTATTAGTATGAGAAGCCAACTGAAATGGAACTCATACCCTTGGTCTTGCACTTCCCTGCAATCTATTTCGAGATGATTCACCAAGTACTTCGTCCAATTCATTTGAGGTCCTTCTGCGCACTTCCCTGTGAGATCGACTACGAATCAAATTACTTGGGTGGGCCGTTTCTTATGAACTATATTTCCTATGATTAGCTGACAGGAAAGGTGCACTGCACCGCTCTGAATAGAGGCTACCTTATAGCCTCGCGTGCCCTTCTCGACATCTCCACAGGTGTCTTTGATCTTCGCTGCTAGCGCTCTGTCTGTGGTCTTTCTAGGATAAAACTCCTATGGGTCGGGCCCTGCATGGTGAGTCCTGTGATCTGATTAATCAAGGTCAGATCCACTATGACATGATGGTTCAACCACAAGTATCCTCCATGATAGAAAGACAGAAGAAACTTTACACACACATTCACCTCCTAGTGCCTGCCAAAGTGCAGGATATTCATGACATTCAATAATGTTGACTTCACGAGGTTCTGGGTCCAAGATTGCGGGAAGATATTCAAGTTATTTCCCTTTGTCTTCGTTAGATACTTGTGCGGGGCGAGCATACTGTAGACTTTCCTGTCACCGAGGTTGAAGTCATTAAACTTCAATGCTGTGAGCTTGTCCTGATTGGAATGAACTGCGTGCACCCCTTTCAGCAGGTACACAGTGATAATAGCATACTTGAATTCTCTGGGAAAACTGTCACGGTTGATTTCACCACACAGAGGAGGTAGGTAAGAAGGCAAAATGCTCGAAATAAGTTTAGCATTCACAAGATCATCCTTATGCTTCGTTCTCTTCTCATCGACTTGTCGGGATGGTCCAACTCAAGTAGTGGATGGAGAAGTTGCTACTCCTCTTGTCGATGATGCTTGGACTCCGGTGGACATTCCTCTTTCCGACATGACTCTCTCAGTAATTAAATCAAGGAGGACCGTTGTGATGGATTCTTCAACTGCGATGATCTCATCAGACATACGCGCTCGGGAAAACTAATCGGGGTCACGATGATATCAGATACTACACTAGGATGAACAATTAGAATGAAATGACCACTATATACAATCACTAGTTCTGTGGGCTTCGAATTCTCAGTTGGAAAAAGTGTTCTTCGAGCATGGCACAACGAGCTAAATAAGAAATTTGGCAATGGTCTTCTTACAACGGGTATGAAGCTTCCATTAATGTTGATCTGTCCATTATGGTGAGGTCCAATGGTCTGGTGGAAATCCTTTAATGATTTTATGTCCATTTGGGGCAGAAGTCGAATGGGTATATCGATCCAACGATTATATTGCTTCACCACGATGATGTGCCATAGGTCATTGTTTTGATATCTCGACGAAGCTCAAATTCTGCAAGTTTTCTTTCTACGATGTTCAATCTGGAATCTCCTATAACTTTTCAATCTTTTCCCTCTTCTTATTTAACTTTCTAGCCTTCTTCCCAATAATCTTCAACTCGGTCTGTCTTTTTCCTTTCCGATTCCTATCTTCTTTTAGCATAGTCACTGCGCCTTGTTGAGATTCTCTCTGGGATAATAATTCTTCTTTCTCTAGGATAGGTGCTTCAGTATTCTGCGAGCCTTCTAACATTCTTTCAGCTTTGACATTAGGGTCTCTAGTGTCAAGGATCTTCAATATGTTCTCCTATTCTTCAATCAATTGTGCAATCTTCTTGGTCATAAAATCTTTTAATTCTTGTTTCTTTTGTTCCAAAAATTCTGTTTCTTCCTTCCATCTAACTTGATCTCTATCAATCCAAGGTTTTCCAAGTAACATAGTAAATGGGGCATTGTCCTCAATAAATTTAATAATATGAAAATCTTCTTTAGTCGAAGTTCCATTAGCATTCGTAGATATTTGAGTGAGCCTTCCACATAGGTTTACCAATTTTCCTCTGAAGAGTCCTATTCCTCCTACTGAAGGGATCATGGAAATCTTCCCTATAGATTCCCATGTTCTCTCAGTCATGATATTCATATGTGTTTCCTCATCTAGAACACAATCAATCTCGAAGTCCCCTATCCTTACTTTGATGCATTCTTTTTATTTAAAGATCTCTGATAATCTGACATGTCGGTGTTCATTCAGGGTTTCTTTCATCTGAATTAATACTTTCTCTTATTCTTTCTAAGTTTATGCTATCTCTAGAGTTGGCTTAGGATTCAGATTCATTTCTTTGAGCCTAGAAATCATTCTGGGGCAATCCAATACTTCATGATCTAGATCTTTGCAACAAAGACAACTAGGTCCTCCACCAAGGCATTCCTTAGCTAGATGTCCTGGTTTTCTGCAACTATAACAGAGGGTTAATCCTCTCATTCTTGTAATTGATCCCCATCCTCTTTTATACTTCACACCAGGATCATAGGGGCCAATATGCAACAAATTATTTCTAGGATATTGCATCCATTTGTTAGTCCAAACATTCTTTCTATGCATAGGTATAACATATCTATCACTATTCTTATCACATCTATTCATATCAAACTTTCTTTCATCTAACAATGCCCTACTTTTCAAGCTAGGAAAGAATCTATCAGGAATACCTGGATCCATGTTCTAGAAACAAAAATTTCCACTTATCTTACTTCTACAGAGAACAAAGCATTCAGATCTAGAACTTTCTTACCTTTATCAAAGCACAGAGATTACAGATCTTACCTCTTTTCTGCAGATCTGACCTCTTTCTTTCTGAAATTCCCACTTTTACCTTTCTTAGAGTACAACGTGTTTAGATATTGCTTCTTTTATTCAGTATCAACCTCTTTTCTTGCAGATATGATCTCTTTCTCTCATATATGACCTATTTATTTCTTGGCACAAATCTTCACAGGTTAAGTAGAACACTATGCACTAGAGAAACAGATCTATGCACATAGCTTTCTTTTCATAAGCTTCTTCTTCTCTAGTTCCTAGAAATCACAATTTCAGATCCCAACAACAGAACCATTTGTTGGCACAGGGGCAGACCCAGGGTTCAACACTCAAGAGAACACCAACAAAGCCCTAACTACTGACCCTTTCGGCAACACCTTTTAAGCAGATGAAGTCTCACCCGAGGTAGAGGCAGGGGTGGTTGCAAGACTCAGGTGTCTGCAAACTTAAGTAGGACATAGATCTGTGATTCTATCCTTATAGCACACTTAGCATCGATTATTCATCTATATTCAACCCTTATTATACTTCGCATATAGCAAAGAGCATCGCAACATTCACTTAGATCTAAGATATTTCATAACTTAGCAATAGTAAAATAGGTCAGATCTAGTAGATCAACACTAAGAATCTTTATACACATCATATCTAACATTCATACACATCTAGGAAGCACAAAACCTAAGTATATCTATCTAAATATATCAAAGCACTTAGCAATGGAAGAGATAAACTCATCAAATCAAAGCACCAAGAATAATACACAGATTTACGTGGTTCACCCTTTCCCTTGGGCTACGTCCACCAACTCTTCTTCTTTATTTCTGTCTTCAACCGGTTACAGCACAAAGCCACTCAAAACCCTTACTTCGCACAGGATAGAAGATATGTGCATCTTTCTAGTCCTTATACTTCAACACAAAGCCTTCTACAACCTCTTACAACAACTAGCACCTAGCTCTACAAGCCTCTTACAATCATGCATAGAGCATTTACTACCCACTTCCGATCACATAGATCTAACTACTAGAACTAATCCATCGACCATTCTTACATTGCCTAAGTATCTATTTATACATTACAAAAGTGGGCCTAAGCGTGGGTAAACCCATGGGACGACATCCCTTTACCATTACATTAACCCAAAACCCTAAAAGAGGCCCAAAAGTGGACCGAGATCCCGTGATATATGCTTCACTTGGCACTCCTTATTCGACTAGTTGTCGAAGTCCCAAAATAGGTCAAAATGACCAAGGTTACCCCAAAACTTGGTCAAGGGATAACATTCTCCTTTGGGAACCCAAATCATTGTAGAATGCATTTAGGGGGGTAGGAAATGTTGAAAGTAAAAATATGGCTATGGCTACTAGAAGGACCAATCCTAACATCTATCAAGAGAATAATGCTCCTTCTTCTAAAACACCTCAACCTACAAGGATGACACATAAACAATTGGAGGAAAGAAAAGAAAAAGGTTTATGCTTTAATTGTAACAACAAGTATAGTAAGGGACATAAGTGTGGTGAGAAGAAATTATTCTACATAGATTGTGAAGAGGAAGAAGAACAAGAACCATCTCAATATGAAAACATAGATGTGATTTGTTCTAAAGAGTTGACTCCCACGATATCGTGTAATGCATTGGCTAGAATTATCACTCCTCAAACCCTCAAGATCGAAGGATATATCAAAAATAAAAAGGTAATAGTCCTAATTGATTCTGGTAGTATTCATAATTTCATTTACTATAAATTATCCAAATCTCTTAATTGCTTTGTATATCCAACACCAGAGTTTCAAGTAATGATTGCATATGGAGGAACTATCAATTGCCCAAGAAAATGAAATAAGATCAATCTTACTATGGGGGAATATGTAATGAATATTCCAATGATTTTTATACCCATGGGTGGTGTTGATGTCGTACTAGGAATCCAATGGTTACAATCATTATGAACATTGGATTTTAATTTTCAAGAACTTTTCATGAAATTTTTATTGGAAGGAAAAGAAATTGAGTTAAGAGGTATCACAGGGAAACCCAATAAGGTGATAATCTCAAATGGCATGAAAAAATTATTGAAAAAGGGGCATCAAGGTGTAATTGCACAAATATGCTCACTAGATGTTCAAACATCTAAGTCATATATTCCTTAGATCTCCAAGGGATCATTGATAATCATTTCGAAGTATTTGAAGATATTCCCAAAGGTCTTCCACCCACTCGAAATCATGATCATGATATTCACCTAATTCCTAGGAGTGTTCCTCCTAACATCGGACTGTACAGATACCCTTATGCCCAAAAGAGTTAAATTGAGTGTATGGTTGAAGAAATGTTATAGGCTGGCATTATTAGACCTATCCAAAGTTCTTACTTTATACCGGTGGTAATGGTATTCAATAAAGATGGCTCATGGTGTATGTGTCCAGATTATAGAGAGCTCAACAAGATCACTATTAAAGATAAGTTTCCCATTCCCGTCATTGATGAATTGTTAG
>JZKD02S2073132.1:326225-340900 GCA_000966675.3 Picea glauca
TTGCTTATTTACTTTGCAGTTATTGGATAATAATGCTTCATTGATATAACACTTGGATTATATGGTTAAATTGCTCTATTACTGATTCACCCCCCCTCTCAGTAATCCAACAACAATATCCCAGTTAAAACTATATTTCCAAAACTTGACGAGGAAGGAAAAATCATATTGGATCCTGAAGCCATCACTGACACAAGAATTCACGAGCTTAGGAATAGATCCATTTCAGAGTATCTCATTAAATGGAGGAAAATACCGGCTGAAGATTCCACTTGGGAAGATGAGTCTTTTATACAGAAGCATCCAGAGTTACTCAAACATTGTAGACAACACTTGTCTCAAGGGGAGAGGCATGTTAATCCCTAAATAGTGGCACATTACCTCTTAATTGGGGCATATTACATTAGTAATGCTATTTTATTTATGTCAGATTGGTTCCATTAGTTTTAATTGTACCTCTTAGTCTCCTATATATACCAAGGAGACATTTTCATTTGGAATCATCTTGTATTTGACAATTCTCTCTTTTTCAAGGCGTTGAGTACTTATTCTGAGGTTTTTCTATGCTATATTGATATTTGGTTCTTAACAAGGGGTGGGTGGGACCACTAAAAAGAAGGGTGAAAAATGATAGGTACCACTGTGATGATCAGGGAGAAAGGGGGATCCAATGGGATAGGGGAAAAATAAGGGTGTTGGAAAAGGGTCGGGTCCACAAAACAATTTGCGTTAAAAATGATAGGTATCACTAGAATCAGGGTGAAGAGAGGAACCCAATGGGATAGGTCCCAAATAAGTGTGTCATCGGGACCACTCCAACGATAACACTATACTCTTTATTTATTTTTTTACTCCTGCGGAGTTATACTCCAGCCTGAATAATACTACAGTGACGAAATGAAAAAATGATTAACAGGAAGAAATCTGTAGTAATTTCACAACCAAAATGCAGGAGGAACAATTGCAAGACAATAGATCTTGTATGTTCTATTTTTGTTTCTATCCCAAGGGTTAGGGTATTTAGGGTTTCTACAAACATGGGTTTTCCTTATGATATATCTCTCTGATATACATGCAAGGTCCAATAGTAGTACTCAACCCAATATCTCAAGGAACCAACTAAGGAGGCTATATTGTTCCCTTAGCCATACTACCTGACTACCTAGATACTAGAGACTATCTTCTTGAGTGTTGTACTCAGTGGCACTATAACAGTCAGGTGATCGATCAGTTTATCTATGGAGGGCTTTAGGATGTCTATGTCGATCTGTATACATGTGTTTTCATATGTTCTACCACATGAAGGGGCACCAACATGAGTTAAAAGGGTGGCCAATAGATGTGCGCTTAAAAACCACTTGTAGTTCTTGCATGTATTCTTCCTTTACCCTGGATTTATGCATTGAACGACATATATTTATATCTTTAATACGATGGAATACATCTCTACCTAAAAAACAAATTAACCCACAATTTTCTGACGCGGAAAGTTCTTTGATACCACTTATAGTATTCGAGATATAAAATAGTATGCAAAAATAAATATTTTAGAAAGTATTGGAAGAACAACAATAATATAACTATAACAATACTAGAATAATACCATAATAATACCATAAAGAGCACCTTTATTAATGATAGAAATATTCACTTTCCTCTTCAAGGGGGAAACCTCCAGTAGAGCAGAGATCTATTACAATAATCTCCAAGACAAAACTTCTCATATCCTCTACTCCTATTTATACTATATCTATCTATCCAAAAGAACAATCTAGAGGAAGATCCTTCTAGAAGTGGAATCTTCTATTAGGTCTTCTTACATTTGACTTATTCTTCCTTATTTCTAGGCCTTATTAAGCTTGGCCTTTATTACATGGAATTATATTATTCTACCTATGTGAGGAGTTAGGAAGGCTAGGTCCCTAACAGAAATTACAGCTTCGTAATGTATTTATCTTTTGACAATTTCCTAATCAAAATCCTTTTTACTTAGCCATTTTTGAGATTGTGTGGAATCTTTTTCTATGGCCATATCTTTGCAATATGCACAACTATATCTCTCGTACATCCAACACTTAGTATATTTTCATCCCTTGTGTGGATTTCAACCCTTGTGTGGAGAAATTGTACCACTCATTCTTCTGCATTCCGAAACTTCAACAACTTTAATAGTTGTTGAATATGGTGAAGGTATTCCATATTAATATATGTATTTGGAAAACACATGCAACTAGTTTCTTTTCTTATTTTTATGTGCCCCACATCTATGGAGATAGTTGAATATAATACATATAAATGTACTAATATGGACATCCGAGATCCCAATTCCCATGTATTCCAAATTATTCCATTCTTATTGTTTGATAATGTGTGCCTCATGCATAATGTAACTAGTTTGTTTTATTGAAGTTTTCTTTGGCATTGGTGTAATGTTTGATAAAACCACCCCTCTTTATTCTACTCGATTTCTTGATCAAATGGTAGGATGAAATATTTTTTTAGTGTATCATATAATCCAAAGAAAATTAGTTATTTATTATTATTTTTCTTTATTAGGGGTAATTTAAATCGATCAAGGACTATTGCAGAAACTATATAAATAAAAGAGAATGAAAGTTAAACAAGAAAAAAATAAGGTGTGTTGTTTTGATATTATATTGTTCTTTTTATTTTTCAGTTTCTTAATGCTATAGACATAGCTTAGGAATAATTTGAATGGTAGAAATTAAAACATTGCAGAGAAAAAAGATGCTTAAAAATATAAAATTAAGGAATGATGCATTAAACATGGAAATATTGACCATGTGCTACATCAAAATGGTCTTATTATATTGGATGCATTTTCACATACTCCTGGGGATTGTTTGTTTGATGCATTCATTGTCCTATTTCATTTATACTACTCTTCCTTTGGATTTTTAAATGGATTAATAGATCATTTCTTGGTTTGTTTAGATGATGGAGATATAGAGTCATTGGAATCATATCAATTTGAGCTAGGATCTGATTTCTTGTATGAATTGCATGGCATTCATGAAATTAACATATATTTTTCAAAAACGTGGCAACCTGTATCTTCAAATTTAAATGAAAATGAGAGAGAACTATATGGATATATAATTTCCATACGATTGAATATATCGATTGCAGTTTGGTCACTAACGAGGAAAACAAAATATTTTCATTTCAACATAAATGCATATACAACTCCATATTACATCTTGTTTCATGATGCAAATCCTATTTGTGGTAATTATGAACCAATAATTTACAAAAATATATCTAGATGCAATATTGAACAGTCTAATACTTACTTATCACTACTGAACAAAAACCTCGAATACTATTGGAAATGTAATATGAATAAAATGAATTCTTGTGTATTAGGCAAAGAAATACCTAGCACATCTAAATAAGGTGATAGTTTGTTCCAAACAATATGATATTTGATAGCTACATACTTCAATGTACAATCCTTGAGACTTTATAGTGTGTAATCCTTTTTCAATGCAATCATGAGTCGTGGCGAGAATGCATTTCATCGCATGTGCCAATATATGGGACCTAGCACTATACATAAATGATTGTGAATTGGAGAGAGAGTCTTGCAAATATAGAAATTCCATATGAAAGAGGGAAGAAATAGGGCGAGTGATTATATCTGCAATGGATATCAATAATTTTCAATGTAAATATCCAAGTTTGGCCCCTTCATCGCAACAATATTGTCAACTTGTATTCCAATAAATCGAACTGTGATAGAACAATTGATGTGTTTTCATTTCAACATATACAATTCACATTCACTTTGATCCATTACTAAGAGAAAATTATAATGACATATGTAATCAACATTGTGACCAATGGACAATCCATTGTGTTAAATAAATTATTAAGGATGTATCACTAATTAATTTTGAAATTTCCCCTATAGGTAATCATGGTTAGAGGATGCAGGAGAAGTATATGATCTGGTGATGGAAGAAGAGGTGTGAAAAATCTGATATTATCCATGTCATAGGGTTCTCACCCCTAGGGAGATGCGCATACTACTGACAAGGAACAGGTTGCTATGGGAGATGTGGTAGGTATGATGCGATCCTTCTAGAGGATGTTAAAGGCGTTGATCAACCGCCTGGATCAAGATGAGGGTAGGAAGTCTATTCCCAATGAGGGTTCATAGTGCACACCAAATGGTAGTAGTAATATACTGTAATATTCCCAACCAAATCTGAAATAAAAATCAGATTTAACTGGTTGAGAACTTTCATCAAACACTTTGTGTGTTTGTTCAAATTTCTTGGGAAAATTGACTCTCTTGTTGTCCCAAATCTCAAGGAATATTACTAATGTATTTATAAGGTCAATGGGATGATTTCCAACCTCCTTATACCCCCCAAAGTGTTTGTTGTTATGTATATGACAATTTTCTCATTGCGGCATTATGTCAAACAGATTCCATGCATGGTTGTAGCTTGCATTTCCATCCATGTTTTTGAGTTTAATCTTGTATAAAAAAACATCAATTCATATGGACATAGACTAAAATAAAATTAAGAGTAAATGAAAGAAATACACAGCAAAAGCACAAATACTTCCACACAATCCTTGCTTGTTAATTTATTATTAATGGCTATCCAATGGTAGTAATTTCCAGATCTGATATAAGTAATACAAAAACCACTTTATTGTCCTATAATGGCTCCAAAAGGAAAGGAAATAGTGTCAATGATCCTCCTTTTCAATCCCCTAATGATGTCTTCCCAAAAGAGATGTTATATCATGAAAAGTTCATAAATTCCATACCCATAAATGTGCCTTCCTTGTTTCTTACGCCCTGCTGAAATATGCACAATAAATCTGATGTAAAATCTTCATGAAATGGATGAAACTTGTATATCTGAAGATGTCTAACTCATATGTGAAGATCCCATGATTTTAGATAAAAAATATTCTCACAAATCAATGGATCTCAAACCTCCAATGTGCCTTCCTTCATGAAATTCTCCCAACCATCAAAATAAATAAATATGGAGATTGTAAACCCCCCAAAAGTGCCAAAAGGTTCTCCCTGATGATTTCCAAGAGTTCAAAATTGAGATCTGGTCCAAACCCAACCTCCTAATAAGATATAAAATCTCCCTTGGTTGAGTGGTGCACCCTCTCTGTAGAAAACCCTATATGATGCATCCTTCTTCACAAACTGATGGTTGAAGTAGTTCTGAAGTAATGTTGAATTGTGAGGGAGGAATATTTCACCTCCTTAGCCAAGCTTGGATCTAGAAAGGTGGAATCTTTCACCACTGAGAAGATCTCTAGGGTTTGTTCAATCAAAACCCTCAAAACCCCCAAGTGCATGGGCTCTCTAGCAAGAAGCCATACATCAACATGATAAACAACATAATGAGAGAATAGAGGCCCCTATCTCTCTTTTATCCTACCTGTTCACTTTGTCTCCCCAAGTGACTTTTACTTTATCTTATGATTAATTAATTAAATCACATTAATTAATTAATTAAACATTTTACCTCTAAAAAGTGATTTATCCCTCCTTATGTCTTATCTGGACACTGCAAGTCACTTCTCATCATCATATCCTGTAGTTCTATTCCTCCTGATTTTGATGAGCTATTACACTAAGAGGTTCCTCCAAGTATTATGCCCAATATGTATTTCTTAGTAAATTTAATTAACATATAGCCCATAATAACTTAGGATTACAGAAATCGTCGAAATGCAATGGAACCAAATCCAAGATGTGCAAAATGGATCTTGATGATGAAATAAGATGAGATATGCAAGTCAGGCCCAATAAAACCCCTCAATAGATATTGTACTTGCTATCACCCTCATCTGGCTACTTTGATCAACATAACACTCTGTAATATAATGATGTCCAAAAGTGGGAACATTATAGTCCTCCCTACTAGAATATTCTTGTCCTCAAGCAATAACTGAATCAATCCACATATAATATTGGGGTCCCATGTCCCCCCGTGGAACAAAAAGTAGGCTCCATCCAAAACTGAATTACCAAGCACTTTAATCCCTAAATCCCATATCAAGATGTGAATTTCAATACCCTCTTAAGTATAGTCATATAACATATCAACACCATGAGTCTCCTACAAATGACACATGGCCTCAACCCGGAATGAGTCTATCCTCCAAGTCCATACCAAGACCCACATAGTCTCCACCAACTGAACATGTTGCTTCCATAGTGAGGTACTACAAGACCTCAATGAATCACCCTCAAGTGATGTGCTCCCATTAATATTGAAGCTCATTGGAAAGTCAAAGTGACTTTCCCCCACAAGGATCCACTCTCGTCCATTAGTCAATGAAATACCCAACCTTGCAATCCTAGGGTCTCATGATAGTATTTGACAAGGACCATCATGTTGAAGCTACAATAATTTGATCATGGATGTCCACTCAAAGTATACATATTGGATCCCCCACTCCTAGATCCTCCTATTGAAATAAAAGTGATAACTAGGCCTACTATCAAGAAGTTGAACTTGTAAAGGTATCTCTGTGGAATCAACATCTGCCCAACCATCTCCATACTCGATCATGAGTATCAATAGGAAGAAAATGTCTTGCCGCATAGAACAATCCCCTGCAATCCCTCTCGAAACCGTCTAAGAGTGAAGTATTTTGTTCTCAGGCACAACCCGGGCCATCATAAGATGAAAAAACCCTCTGAACGAATGGACTCCTGGATCCAAGGGAAAAATTGGAATTTCATCACTTCCAATCCCCCCATATCTATTGATGAGTCATACCGATAATTGTCGAAATCCCTCCATCCTCGTCGCAATGAGAATTTGAATCTGTATCAACCTCTGAGATATCCTCCGTCCCATGGCCTAAGATACTCACCATCACACCCAATACCTCGACTGTATGTCTCTTATGATCCACCCCTATGTTGCTGTGTGTAATAAAGATACTCCTATCAGGTGGTCTTGGTCTACCAACTCTCCATGTCCCCTGCTACTGCTTAAATCCCCCTGTGTTGTTGTCATTGATGAAGGTATCGAAAAATGATAACAAACATAATTGCAACCGACTGTAGGAATGAAAAGTATAATATGCTTTGGTCAATCCTAAGGACTTGAACCAAAGCTCATCCTTTGTCACCCATGGTGAATAATCACTTGCACTCATCACTAAAATCCAACCATCAAGTACAACAATAGGTAACTCCGCAAATTGTTGGTCAACCACTCTCTATCCATCATCACTCATGCAATTTTTGATACTATGAAGGTGATCTCCCAGATCTATATACTGCTACAAGGAAGAAGAATATCCATGCTCCCTTAAGTATGTCCCCTCCCTGCAATCCAGTGTGTCCATCTAAATATAATTGTACACCTCTGCATGTCTCTATGAACTATCACTCACCACTGTATGCCCCTGCATACTCATGTAATATCCTGTATACTCTTGCAACATCATGGATCCTAGTTGTAATACTGGTTCAACCTCTACATGAAGGCCAACCAATCCTGGAAGACAAATGGAAGTGTAAGCATAACTACCCTTGGATTTGGAGTCCCCATGCATATGTGAGTGCTCGAATGTCTCAAAAATACTCATGGAAGGTATCTCCTATGACACATGAACATCCTTCGGCATATCCGGATCATATCTCTCCATACTCATCAGTGA
The DNA here is from genome assembly GCA_000966675.3 of Picea glauca. Classification (NCBI taxonomy): domain Eukaryota; kingdom Viridiplantae; phylum Streptophyta; class Pinopsida; order Pinales; family Pinaceae; genus Picea; species Picea glauca. The sequence goes on from JZKD02S2073132.1 coordinate 333,909, forward strand.
TCCCAGGTACTCCCCATGCTCCTCCATCAACTGGTGCTCCTCTGCTAGACCACCAACATCCTCCAGTAATGTGGCTGAAGGATATATCTAACTCTCTACTAAGGTAGATGTGGTGGATCTCTTTCTAATATCCTCAAGGAGCTCCTCTGATCTGGACTCTTATTCTTAAAGGGTTGTCTATGTACCTTCCAAAAATCCCTGTGTTCTCACCAACTCATGAGTGAGTCGGTCCACCTCCGACTCCTGCTCCCTTAGTTCCTTGTGATATATCTCTCCAACCTCCAATAGGTGATCTCTATCCCTCAAAAATTGCTCGTAGTCAGCCCTCATCACAGTCATTCTCTCTCTGAGAGTATGAAATTCATCAATGGAAATTCCCCCATCTGAAATATCATGTGCCATTGATACCCTACAACAATATTCTGTTACCAATGTGTCTGTGTCATCAATGCATCTAGTGGCTTCCATGATCATGTCCTCACTGACTCTTAACTATCACATCAAGTTTCATGCCTCCTGATCAAAATCCCACTGAGGTTCTACCTCATGCCCCTCATTTCTAGTGTCAACCATGGAATCCTCAACAACACACTCCTCAAATGATAAGGCACTAAGCTTCTCACTATCCACTATGCTACTGAGTCCTCCCGTAAGTCATTGCAATCCATCACCCACTGCTACCCCCATCTGAATCGTATTATATCCAGTATGGGAAGCTGTATCCTCCTATGCACTAACTCTGCTAATTTCATCTGCACATGGATTCCATAAAGATCTGTCCAAGCATGAGATATGGTCATCCCGACCACTAAAGAGTGCATCCTCATCACTGTAGACCAGTCCTAGAAGTGAGTATCCTATCAAATTGTCAGTCTCTGCACCCTGATATAAAAACTAAATCTCCAACAAAGTTGGCTCACTCTCCTCATATTGATAGGTATATGTCTCTCCAAATATCTCCAAGTCATGACTCTCCTTATGGATCTGTAGATCCATATATCTCTCATGTACAATCCCCACACAAGGCTCCTCTACCATATAAGAAATTCCACGGATATCCTCAAGTGTTTTGGCTATCATAGATGTCTGAGAATATGACAAATGTGTCACAATCATCATAGAAAACTCATCATCCTCCATACACGACTTCCTAGAATCCATGTCTACACCCTAGGATAGGTCATCTATCCTCATAATCTCATCATGTCTAAGTGATAACACATGTGAATCCTCACGAGGGTCACCACTATGATGAAGTGTTGAATCCTCAACACTCCCTGATAGGGAAGATGAAGAACATGTGCTATCATCATGTCCATCCAAATGTCCCTAAGATTCATAAGAGTCATTAGAAACATTGGACTACTATAAATAGGAATCTATCATTGCATCCTCATGCATCTCCTCATCCTCACTGTCATAGTGCACCTCAACAATGTGCACCTTCCCTTTAACCCTACATATGTGGTCTGGATCCCAAGGCTCTTTACAACTATAGGATTAATGGGTGTGGGATAAATCTTTTCTTCCTTCCATATAGCTACTTTGGATTTGCTTTCCTTTGCTGTGTTGACCCGATGTGTAACCTCATATTTGCGCCACCTATGATTTTTTATGGATACAAACTGTTGGAATGTTACTTGAGCCCCAAATCTCTCACTAAGGGCATAATATTCTCTTTCACAATATACAATATCTCTATCAAATTCCAAAATCTCCATCTCTCCTTATGGAAGACCCCTTAGGCTAGGAGGAATATTCTCTCTTATACCACTATAATATTCCCAACCAAATCTGAAATAAAAATCAGATTTAACTGGTTGAGAACTTTCGTTAAACACTTTGCGTGTTTGCTTAAAGTTATTGGGAAAATCAACTCTCTTGTTGTACCAACTCTAAAGAAATATTATTGATGTGTTTAGAAGGTCAATGGGATGAGTTCCAACCTCCTTAGATTCCCCAAAGTGTCTGTTGTTATGTATATTACAATTTTCTCATTGAGGCATTATGTCAAACAGATTCCATGCATGGTTGTAGCTTGCATTTCCTTCCATGTTTTTGAGTTTAATATTGTATAAAACAACATGAATTCATATTTAACATAGACTAAAATAAGAATAAGAGTAAATGCAAGAAATACACAACAAAAGAACAAATATCTCCACACAATCCTTGCTTGTTTATTTATTATTAATGCCTATCCAATGGTAGTAATTTCCTAATCTGATATAAGTAATACAACAACCATTTTATTGGCCTATAATGGCTCCAAAAGGAAAGGAAATAGAGTCAATGATGTTACTTTTAAATCCCCTAATGATGGCTTCCCAAAAGATATGTTATATCATGAAAAATCCATAAATTCCATACCCAGAAATGTGCCTTGTTGCTTATGTCCTGCTGAAATATGCACAATAAATATGATGTAAAATATTCATGAAATGGCTACAACTTGTAGATATAAATATGGCTAACTCATATGTGAATATCCCCTAGCTATAGATGACAAATATTCTCACAAATCACTGGATCTCAAACCCCCAATGTTCCCTCCTTCACAAAATTCGCCCCACCATCAAAATAAATAAATATGGAGGTTGTAAACCCCATACAAGTTCCAAAAGGTTCACCCTGATGATGGAAAAGATTTCCCAATAATAACTCAAAATTATGGAAATCGTCGAAATGCAATGGGATGAAATCCAAGCTGTGTGGAATGGATCATGATGATGAAATAAGATGAACGATTTAAGTCGGGCCCAATAAAACCCCTCAATATTTCTTGTACTCGCTATCACCCCCATCTGGCTACTCTGGTTATCATAAGACTCTGTAATCTAATGATTTCCAAAAGTGGTGACATTACATATACACAAAGAACTCAAGAATGCAAAGTTTCTTGAGTTTTGGGGTGCCACAGATGGCTTACTTGTTGAGGCATGGTTGGAGAAAATGGCAATGTGATTTTCACTTCGTGATTAAACCTCCAACATGAAGGTTCGCATGATGGTATTCCAATTGAAAGGGAGTGATATACTATGGTGGAAGACACTCCTACCTCAACTAAACATGGTTGTTGAAGAGATGTCATGGGAGTTGTTCGATGACCAGTTCTGAGAGGTATTTGTCTGATGAATTCATTGAGCACCAACTTAATGAGTTCAATGCCTTACGATAGAGTGTTCGCACTGTGTCAAAGTATGAGTCTAGTTTCATGGAGATACTTAGGTATGATCCCTATATGAACACAAATAATTTAAAGGTCAAAAAGTTTGTGTTTGTCCTTAATTTCAACATTTATGCAAAGGTGAGGATGCTAATGCCCCAAATGTTGCACGGTGCAATTCAGAATGTCCGCTGAGGAAGAACTGAGAAGTGGGGTCAGGGAAGAACTCCTTCTATATCGACTAGATAGACGACACCAAGAGCACAATAGCATGAGACACCATCCAAACAGACATCTGGGCATCAAAATATGCCCAGAGGACCTATGTTCTCGACACCACAATGACAAACTCCTCAAAAGAGGATGCCTTACAGAGGACCATAGCAGTAGTAGTAGCATTGTCTATAGTAGCAACAACATTTTAGGCATGTTCAGTAGAACAGACCAGGGTCACAGACTGTTAGGCCAACAACTTCTACTTCAGGGACCAGGAGCACTGTACCAAAGACTGGAAGATGGAAATGTGGAGATCCCACATTACCAAAGATATTGTCTGATTGAGAAATCCAAAGTAGTCAGATCATCATGACCCACTACAGTTGGAGATTTGGGAAAGGCCCAAAGGATACATGTAGCGATGAACAACCGTCAAGCTGAGCACCAGTCCACTATGCTCGAGACATCAAGTAGAATCACTAATCAAACTTTTAGTATCTTGATAGATCTAGGTGCTACATATATCTCTATATCTAGTGCAACATTAAAGAGAACTAAGGTAAAGGCAGTCAAGTAAGAGGATTTCAAATACGTAGAAATGGAATTGGGTGCCAAACAAAAAGTAGGAGAAAGGTTACGGACTGTAGCATTAACTTTGGACATTTTGTAATGAAGGTAGATATTTATGTCACGATCCTAGAATCTTATGCCATAGTGAAAGGTATGGAATGGTTGGAATTGCATGATGTGATACTTAACTGGAAGATGAAACGGTGAAGTTTGATGGATGATTTGGGACAGAGTAGAGTAATTGTAGGAAGAAACCAAGGAGTGTCCTTGATATTTATTTCTTCCCTTCAATTATAAAGATAATGCAAAAGGGATGAAATTTATATGCCATCCTAGAACTTAATGAGAAGGGGGAGATGAAAGGATTGGAAAACCTTCTTATAGTATCAGAATTTACAAACATGTTTCCAGAAGAGTTACCAGGTTTACCACCTAAGAGAGAGTTGGGTTTTACCATAGTTATGAAACTTGGAACATAACCGATTGCAAGAACTCCATATCGGATGTCGACACCATAATTGCAATAGTTGAAAATGCAATTGAAGGAGTTGTTGGAATTGGGACTGATACATCCAAGTGTGTCATCGTGGGGTGATAAAGTTATTTTCATGATAAATAAATATGGATCATGGATACTTTGTATCGACTATCGTAAATTGAACAAAGTGACGATCATGAACCAATATCCATTGCCAAGAGTAGATGATTTGTTTGACCAAATGAATGGAGAAACGATGTTTTTGAACATTGACTTGAGATCAAGATATCACCACTTACAAATCAAAGAGGAATATATCCCTAAGACCTCATTTAAGATGATATTCAGACACTACGAGTTTACAGTTTTATTGTTTGTATTGACAAATGCCTCAGGGGTATTTATGAGTTTGATGAAAGGGGTGTTCCGAAAATACTTGGAGAATTTTGTTCAAGTATTTAATGATGACATACAGATTTATTCTTAGAATAAAGAAGAGCATGACGAACACTTAAGATTGGTCCTACAGTTTCTACGAGAAAAAAAATTGTATGAGAAGCTATCGAAATGTTCTTTTTACCAATCGAAGATTCATTACCTGGGTCATATCATATCTAGTGAAGGTATCACTATGGATCCAATGAAAGTAGAGGCCATTATGGAATGCCCAGCACTGACAAACATACAATAAGTATTTAGATTTATGGGCTTAGCAGGATATTACCGACGGTTCATTGAAGGTTTTTCAAAGATAGCAAATCAAATCATGGAATTGAAAAAGAAAAACAAGAAGTTCGTATGGACTGAGAAATGCCCAGAAGCATATAAAAATATCAAAGAGTTTTTTATGATAGCACCGATGCTAAAGTTCCCCGACATGGACAAGGAATTTTTGGTATGCACGAACACATCCAAGGAAGGTTAAGGCGGAGTTTTGATGCAAAACGGTCGAGTGATCGCTTACATTTCAAGGAAATTGAGAAAAAATGAGAACTACACAACACAAGGCTTGGCATTATTAGCGATTGTATATGCCTTGAGAGTATAGAGAAATTATATGATTGGATGAAAATTTGAATTAAAGATATATCACTGTGGATTTTAGCATATATTTACACAAATTGACTTGAACGCACGACAAAGGTGTTGGTCAGAATTACTTAGTAAATACGACTTTGAGATTACTTACATTAAAGGAATGATGAATAGAGTGGCATATGTGTTGAGTCAGAGACCATGAATATTCTTGATAATACCTTTTAAGAAGAATTTGCAAGAAAATATTCTAGATCTATAGTTCGATGATGATTGGTACAAGGAAGTTAAGGCTAGTACTAGACAAGATACCACGATGGTACCGAAATTTAAAGGTTACTCATTGGACAATGAAAGATTTTTGATTTATAATGGTAGAATTTACATACCACCTAATGAAAAATTAAGAATTTTGATCTTGAGTGAAGTGGATCGAATAGTGTAAATGGCTCATCCGGGAGTCACAAAGATGAAGGAAAACCCTAAGACTTTATTCTTCTAGAAGGGAATGAAAGAAGACATAGTTAGCTATGTGGCGAGGTGTATATAATGTCATCATGTGAAGGATGAAAATAGATATCCAGAAGGATTTTTATAGCCACATGTTATTCCTGAATCAAAATGGGAAGTCATTTCGATGGATTTTATCGTTGGACTTCCACTGATAGCAAGGAGACACGATTTGTTTTTTGTGGTAGTTGACACTTTGAGTAAGAGTGCACACTTTATTCCAGTACATATGATGTATTAGGTGAACGAAATAGATAGAGTATTTTTTAGCGACATTGTGAGGTTACATGGTGTACCAACAAGGATCATATCCGATTGAGGATCAGTGTTTACAGGACAATTTTGGACAAGTTTCCAAGAAGATTTGGGAATGCAACTGAATTTTAGTACAATGTATCACCCTGAGATAGGTGAAAAAACTGACAAAACGAACCATATTTTGGAGGATATGTTGTGTATTTTTTTAATGTTTTTATTATTTGGGTTGGTTTTCATTGATGTCAACCCTTGAAGAAAGTTTGGTAGCGAATTCCGGTAGCACAAATGTTTGGGTAATGGGCCCAAGTTTTTTTGATGTATAATGGTATGAGTTTTAATATATTTGAAGGTAATACTATTCTATATGGATAGTACATGTCATTCCATTTCTGGTGGTATGTGGAACGTCACATAACTCCTCACGGTTAGAGAGTTATGGCCATGTGAAGTTGGAGAGCCCTCAAGAGTCATCTAAAAGCCCCAAAGGTTAAAATTAGTCAAAGTGGTTGCAAAAAATAAATTATTTAAATAATAAAGTAAAGTGATGAGTGTACTATAAGTCAAAGTGGATACAAAATAAATTTGTAAAATAATAAAGTTAATGGAGAAATTAGTAAGTGGACAAGTGGTTAGAAGTGGGCTAGCCCTAAAATAAGGAAAGTGGGTTAAGATGGTTAGAAGGTAATTTAAATAATAAAGTGAAGTGATGAGTTTACTATAAGTCAAAGTGGATACAAAATAAATTATTTAAATAATAAA
>JZKD02S2073132.1:356892-375782 GCA_000966675.3 Picea glauca
CTAGTTCTTGCGTTCGCAGCATACCTGTGAGTTATCCTTATCATTAGATGGGTTCTAACCGTTGCACTAATTCTTAAATTAAGTTCTTAAAATATCGCATACCATCCGTGACATTTCAATAAGGCTTATAAATATCTAAGCCCAGTGGTATAAATCCGCATATTGTTATTTGGGTATTATACAACACATACGATTCAATATGACAATGATTATGACAAGGATTCTGGTTGTTCTTATAACCATAAGAGCATTTGGGGTTTATTTAATAATATCGTCGTTTTAGGTAGTTCCTTCATATGCGAGGATGGGGTGTTGTTAGTCCAAACCTGAAGGTATATGGTATTATGTACGCTGTCCTTTTAGGAGGGGAGTTAATTATAATTGTTAAAAATATCATTCCTTATGATCTAATCATGATGGCAGTGGTAAGTTCAATTATGGTGTTGTTAGGGGAAGTGTTATTAGGATTAGATGGTGACATTACTCATGTATAGGAAGATTGTGGCCTTACGATTATGTCAGACATTGCGTTATGTTATGGAAACTTTAGGTTATGTGACAATGCGCTACGGGTAAACTTTATAGGACATGTGTGACATTGCTTATCTTAACGGAGGAAATTATAGGTCATTGTGTTATACAAACATTGCTTGACTTAATGAAGGAATTGCAGACTGCTTGCTTTTATATATAAATTAATTTAGAATGGTGGTTGTACATCTAGTTGTCTCTTGTGCAAAATGAAAGGATAAATGCATGGTTAGTCGCTGGGCCTTATACCACACGTGTTGATAATGAATGGAAATCCACAGAGTAATGCCTTGAAACAAAAAAAAAAAAAAAAAATTGTACTTTTTGCATGACGTATCGGGTGTTGTTTTAACGGGGAGGTTATTACAGGGGCAGTATCCCCAAGGATAGTTCAGTTAGGGGGAGCATCCCCAGATGGAAAGATACATTTTCCATTGATGAAAAAGAGGGAGAGGTTTATCAGATGCAAAGGTAAATGCTTGGAGAAAAAGCACAAAGGCATGGTTCCAGGGAGAGTGATGGTCACAGAGGGAGCATGAGTGATATGACTTCATTATTGCATCATAGTGTTTTCATCAATGCCAAAGGGGGAGACTGTTGATTATTTGAGATGGTTGTCATTGATGTCAATCCTTGAAGAAAGTCCGGTAATGAATTTCGGTAGCACAAAGGTTTGGTTAATGGACCCAAGTTTATTTAATGTATAATGGTATGAGTTTTAATATATTCGAAGGTAAGACTATTATGGATGGATAGTACATGTCATTCTATTTCCGATGGTATGTTGAACTGTGACATCCCCAAAAATAAATTATTTTTGAATTTGAAATTTCTTAGGAAAAAATTGTTCCGTTTTGGAAAATTCAAATTTGGAAAATATTTTCCATTTATGGAAATTACGAATTTGGAATTTGGTTAATTGTAATTAATGGTTATGACTATTGGGCAGAGATCTGATCTGACTCAACTAGCTACTTGAATTTGACACTTGTATGAAACAAAATATTGTATATTTATTGCAGGAGGACAAATGGAACAACCATGTTAAAATCAGCTGACCATGAATCCATGAGTGGGTAACATGTTGGAACTACCTCAGGGCTGATTTTTACAAGGGTAAAATCAGGAATTTGGCCATTGGTAGCCCCTGAAAATCAGGGATTTGGAAATCCATGAAAATTCCCAAGAGCGAAAAAAGACCTAGGAATTTTTGGTTTTGATATATAACATAGGTGAGGAGGTAGGATGCTACCTAGTATGCTAGAAATTTTTTATGGATTACTTGATGTTATGAGCACTACTTGTTGAGTGTGAGGAAAAAAGGGAGAACATTGTTGAAGTTGAAAGGCATTTGCTGAAGAGGAGTTATGAGTTAACCCTCATGGATTCATGGTTAGGCTAGGGGGTGAATAGGACAAGTAGCTTGGCTGCCCTATTCTAAGGTTGGGAGGAAAGTGGTTGTTCCATTTATTGTTTGGTATTTGTCCAGATATGTCAACCTCACTCTTTCTCTGAATGAATATATTATGATTTAATAACTGGTATAATATCTCTATGTAACCTGGATAGTAGTATTGTTATGGATAAAATATGTTTGAATGATGTTGATTACAAGGACTAGTATGAATACCTCCGAAACCAATTTTTGAATGAGTTATCGTTGTTACTCTAAATTGTTGAGTTAGTATTATTCCTTTCTTTTTCTATAATGGCCAATAGGGACACATCTGGTTAATTCTGGAAGATAGTTTCACAGTCTTGTTCCTTTTTGTTTGTAATGGAGTAAAACTGTTGAGCAAGCCATTAATGGCTATTGTAGTTTTATTAGATATTTCATGCACTGAGAACATAACTGAAACTGAATAATGAAGTTCTTGCTAAGTAATTTCATATAGGATGGAAGGAGTCGATCCCACTCTAGTAGTCCTGAATTTTATAGTTGTGATTATAAAGAAACGAAGTTCAAAAAAATTGATGGATTGCACAAGGCCAAACCACCCATAGATAATGAAATTGAGAATAGAAAAGTTTGTAGATGACGCTAAATAAAAATACTAATGGAACGTCTAGATGCTAGGTATACGTATATTTATATATATGCATGACAGAGAACTGCTTATATATGGAGATATATTTTATATATAAACAAAATAATGACTATATCTAGCATCTTTGTTACTTTAAAAGAAAATCAAATGACTCATACTTCCAGTCCATCCTTATAAAGAACATGTGGAAAAATGAGTAAATCTTTCATAGTCTGAACTATAATAATAATCATAGTATATATCATGTCTGAACTATAATAATAACCAAAGTATATATCAGGTCTGAACTATAATAATAACCAAAGTGTATATCAGGTCAAGTACTTTGCAAATCAAAGGTTATTTCTTTCATGATGGAATACATAGAAGCATAATCCTTCATGGAGAGATATGTACATAATCATACTTGATCTGTTTAAGTTCCAAAATAAAAACAACAGTAAACATTTTGCACCCAACCACGATAGGTAGTATTATTCACAGATGTTAAGACAATGGAATTCCCTACCATTTAATTTCTAACAAATCAATTACAGAGATGAATTCACTTGACCTACTATAAAAGTCTAGAAATATTAACCGAGATTAAACATCGTTTTATTTTTTAGTATCAACAAATATTCCCAAGCCCTATCCTAGAACCCGAGTACCTTTGTTGGATTCAAAGTCATCATAATTCTGGGAATCTCAGAGGGAAGAAGACCCTGCAAGAGAAACATGAAATTAAAGTTAATAACCATATAAATTGTAAATCAAGAATCTCACTGGAAGAACAAACAATAGAAAGAAAAAGAAATAAAATTTTCCATAGATCCAATTACGAGTCTTTACTTAACTTAAAGGACGAAGATCACCCTTCCTTTCACAAGTACTATTGAAGCCCCATCCGGTAACTGAAAAGGGGAAAGTGGGTCGATAAATTATTTATGGGTACCCTCACATACAAATAGGGCCCCATCATTGGATGTGATAACGAAATTCTTACACTCGATAAAACAAAATCAGTCAAATAATACAGAGGTTTACATAACCAAACCCTCAGAGGTCACAATGCAACATGCAGTGATATTAACACACAGAAAAAAAAGTATATTGTTCGAATATCATTTGGCGGAAAGAAACATTCTTCTCAAATTATACACAAAACTTCACTTTCTTGAAAATAAACCACCGACAGCAACATTATGATGGAAAGAAAAATGATTTCATCAATGTAATCATACACCATAATACGTAATACACAGATGACTTCATTTTCTTCCTTATCAAAGTTTAGTATGAATATAGGTTCCTTTTTACATAGATGCACGTATTTGTAAACACTAAGAATAGTAGAGGGGCTAGAAACAAAAATAGTACCAACACAAAACTCAATGGGAATTGTGACTAGACCCATGGAATAATGGGTTTTGAGGAAAACCTAGTTTCATTCTTTCAAGTGCGCAATGCGGGGTAGGAAGAATTCAAAGTTACCATTCAAGAGGATACCCCGATTAAAAGGACTAACTCACTTACTGTATTATTCCTGCCTTATACAAAAGGAATGGCCGAAAACAAAGGGCCTTATTCATTTTGTAATTTCCCACACTAATGCAATTATTCTTTAAGCCAGTCCTGTTAACTAGTAGTCGAAGAAAAAACAAATTCGAGAAAGAAAAAGGGATTTTCCCGAAAGGAACTACACTCTCACTAAGCCATTCAAATATTGGTAAAAACTCAGTCCAAGTTGGGATAATCCTATTCCAAACCTCAAGAATACCAAGAACAATCAAAGACTCAACTAAGTCTTCCAACCAATAGTAACCTAATCAAAATTTAGTACATAGATGTGGATGGTGGGTGCAAATAATATTACCTGGTATAAGGGCAAAGTAGATGGTGATCCTCCTCGCTCACAAACAAAAAAATTTCCATAGTTCGCCTGAGTCTCGCATGAAATAAAGAGAGATAATAAGAACCCTATCAATGGTGATTACCTCTAAGTCGCATGAACCAAGAAACTTTGAGCGATAGCTACAGGAGGTCATGTCTCGAAAGTAATGAAATGGATGGCATGAAGTACCCAAACCATGTGGCCAGGGCAAGGTGTCAAGAAACCAATGGGCACGTACATCGAGTAGGAGGTCGAGGAAGAGGCACTACAGGGAAAATTCAAATCTAGTAGTCAGGACTCATTTAATACATGACAGTTACCTCTATATTTCCTTAATTCCATTTATTGAGTAAGGACGATAGTCAGTTAAGACATGGGTTTAATTCTAGGAATTGCCAACCTAGTTACTCCAACACCGTTTTCAGTTAGAAAAGAGAAATGTGCGCCATTGTAAAACCCTAACCATCTAACTCCAATCCCATGCATATAACCACGTGTGAATAGAAACACCTCATGTACATGGAACTTGAGTGGTCTAGCCCAGTTCCTTAATCGTTATATTGTGCACCCAATGAATGAATTGGTTATGTGATGGGACCTTCTCAAAAAGGGATGCAAAACCTAATTATTTAATGAATTCAACTGTATGTACATTTTAGATAGCCGAGTATATTTGTATAAGGTTCATAGTCATGTTAAATAAACTAAAGGACACCTTTCAAAGTGCGACTGTAGTATATAGTAAGCATAGTGTGACTATAGCTTATAACTAGCCTATCATATTTAAACATGTGAAATAATTCTAGTAACCTTAAGTTCCTAAACCTTTAATGATGGGTTAGTAGGAAGAAGATTTGAACCCATGTTGTGAATAGGAACAAAGACTATCTCATTTTGGTATTGAATATATATGAAATTCGAGATTAATGGTAACATAAGAAAAAAACAATTGGTGAATTTGAGGTACATTACATATGGTATCAGAGAGAAGGTTACAACACTTGGACTTTGAACAAGGCCATATGATTTACTTAGCATATAATTATATTTATGTAAAACTAATAAACCTTTATTGTTTCAAACAGAAAACCCTTTTCTGTTTTGTGTTAATCATGGCATCACAGGATGACGCAGAAATCAGATTTGATGGGAATCTTGAACAAAGACTTCCTGAAAATCAGAGAAATAATAGTGACAGAAGCTCAGCTACTAAATTTCTGGAAACTATGAGGAATATCATTGTTGATCTACAGGTTTTCAAAGATGATAATGAGAAACTGAGGAAAGAATAGGAGGAGCAGCAGGAAATAAATGAAGTCCTGATGCGCGGTATAGTTATAAAGAAAATCCCAAAGGATGATAACAATGATGAAGAGGTCAACAAAAGGGCCTCCAAGAATTATGGGCCTGAAGAAGAAAAAGGGGACAGTTCGTCTAAAGGTACACCTTCAACCGAGGACAAAACAAAAATAGACAGAAAAAGAAAACAAGTAGACCACCTTGAAGGAGAATTTAAGAAAATTAAACCAACTACCTTTGATGGGGAATCTAGAACAGGGGAGGAAGCTAAAGCATGGTTATTAGACATCAAAAAATATTTCTAGATATACAACTATTCCAACAATATGAAGGTCAGAATGCCCATTTACAATATGAAAGGAAAAGCGAGCATTTGGTGGCAAGATCTAAAATTGGCCAAGGGCCTAAAAGAGAAATAGATGGAATGGTCTGACTTTAAGAAATATTTCAAGAAATAGTACCTATCTAAAATCTACTATGAAAGGAAAATGAAATAATTTTATGAGTTACGACTTGTTTAGATGACGATGGAGGATCTTATAAAAAAATTCCTAGAATTACTAAGGTTTGTACATTATATCTGGGAGGACAAGGTAAAAATCCAACAGTTCGTAAGTTGTTTACCATAGTCTTACAGGGACAGAATTGAGTTTGACAATCCCAAGTCCTTGAGTGAAGTATTTAGCAAAGCACAAATGTGCTATGACCAGTACAAACAACGGGTAGAGTTTCCCAAGGCTTGGAAGGATACGAAACAAGACCGAATGAACTAGAAGAAGAAGGGATACCAGCCATCTCCTTATCAAAATGCAACATAAATCTTTCCTAGAAAATATTTTCACTCCAATAATCCAAGTACACAAGGCAGTGGTAAACCAATAAATCTAGGAACAAATAATTTTAGGGATAGTCCCTGTGAACCATTGAATTGTTGGGAATGTGGAGAACCTCACCTAAGGAGGAATTGTCCACATTTAAATACAACAAACAAAACTGTTGTTCATAATTTGTAGGAAGTTGCGACGGTGGGTGATGTGGGCAGAAGCCTGCATCGGATAAATGCATCTCTGGATGGCCGACAAGTTGACCACCAGTCCTCTATGGTGGAAATCGAAGGTAAAATCGATAATACTCAAATTTTTGTTTTAATTGATCCTGGAGCTACGCTAAGTTATATCACTCCTGGTGTGGTAGATTCAAATAAAGTTAGGAAAATGAAACACGCAAAATCATGGCTGGTACAACTAGATACAAGAACTAAAAGGAAAGTAGTTGACTTTATTTCTAATTTTGAGTTCAGCTTAGATGGTCAAAACATAAGAAAAAATCTGAACATTCTACCACTAGGATCTTATGATGTGATTATCGGAATGGATTGGTTGGAAAATCACAAAGCAGTACTAGATTTTTATGAAAAGACACTGAAGTATAAAGACGAATATGAAACTACTAGAACAACCCAAGGTATACCAAAACCAATATTAGTTAGAAAAGTCACAACAATGCAATTCAAGAAATGCATGAGAAAGGGTTGTCAAGTTTATGCCATCCAAATAACAAACCTATTAGAAAAAGAAGATAAGTCCAACTTGCATGACTTTGTTGTTCTACGTGAATTCAGAGACGTGTTTGTGGATGAAATAGCTGAATTAACCCCTATAAGGGAAATGAAATTCTCCATAGACCTTCTACTTGGTTTAGACCCTATCTCTAAAGCACCTTACCGAATGAGTTTACCAGATTGACAGAATTAAAAATACAACTATAGGAATTATTGGACAAAGAGTATATCAGACCAATTATTTCACCACGGGGAGCACCAATACTCTTTGTGAAAAAGAAAGACAGTACTATAAGACTATGTATCGATTATAGACAATTGAACAAAATGACTATTAAGAACAAGTACCCCTTACCTAGGATAAATGATTTGTTCGATCAAGTAGGTGGGGCCAAGATCTTTTCAAAGTTGGATTTACGATCCAGTTATCATCAAGTTAGAATAAAATATGAGGACATAATAAAAACAACTTTTCGAACAAGATATGGACATTACAAATTCGTAGTTATACCTTTCAGACTCACTAATACACCAGCCACGTTTATGTGTCTAATGAACAATAATTTCAGTCAGTACTTGGACAAGTTCATACTGGCATTTATTGACGATATTCTGGTCTATTCTAAAACAAAAGAAGAACATTAAGAACACTTAATAATAGTTATACAAACTTTGAGGAAGCACGAACTGTACGCTAAATTTGATAAGTGTGATTTTTATCAAAAGAAAATATAGTACCTAGGACATGTAATTTATGCAGAAGGAATTATAGTCGACCTTGAGAAAATAAGAGCAATCATGGAATGGATGACACCTAAGGATGTAGCAGATATCCGATCATTCATGGGAATCACCAGATATTATCACAGATTTATAGAGGGGTTTTCCAAAATAGCCTACCCTATCACATCATTACAAAATAAAGGAACCAAGTTTAACTGGTCACATAAGTGTTAATACAGTTTTAATAAGTTGAAGGAATTACTAACAACCGCACCCATTTTAAAAGTACCAGACCCAGATAAAGCCTTCACCATCTGTGTTGACACGAGTAAAGAAGGACTAGGTGGTGTCCTAACTCAAGAAGGACATGTTATTTTCTTTGAATCCCAGAAATTAAAGAAGCATGAGAGAAACTACGTCACTCATGACTTAGAATTGGCAACAGTGATACATGCCTTAAAAATGTGGTGACACTACATAATGGGCATAAAGTTTTTATTATTGACAGATAATAGTGCTGTGAAATACTTGTTTAGCTAGCCAGATCTTAATGCAAGGCAAGCAAGGTGGCTATCCTTCTTGAGAGAATTCAACTTTGAGGCAAGACATATCAAGGGTAAGGAAAATAAGGTAGCAAATGCTTTAAGCATAAGAGTCCATGGGTTATGATAAATGTCAGCAGGGAACAAAGTGATCTAGAAACAAGAATAAGGACGATAGGTATTAACGATGAAAATTACACTAAGATAGTGGAAGAATTACAAAACACTACAAAAAACTCAGACAAACCAGATCTAAGTATTGATAAAATTGACTATTACGATTTAAAAACAGACTTTACATACTAGATTCGATAAAGTTAAAGATAACAATTTTGGATGAAGTGCAAAAGAGGCCGTATTCTGGTCATCCAGGATACCAGAAAATGACAACAACACTTAGGAAATTATTTTATTGGCCCAATATGAAGGGAGAAACATTAGAATAATTGTCTAGGTTCCAAGATTGTCATCAGGTAAAGGTCAAACACCAACATCTAGCTAGCCTATTACATCCATTACCAGTACCAGTATGGAAATGGGAGACCATATCACTGGACTTTATTACAGGTTTTCCTAAAACTCAGAAACATAATGATTCTATTATGGTTGTAATCAGTAAACTCAGTAAGTTTGCACACTTTATTCTTGTAAAGTATACTTTGAAATCTATAAGCATCACTGAAATATTTATGAAAGAAATTTTTAGACTGCATGGTATTCCTAAAATGGTGATTTTGGATAGAGACGTAAAATTCACATCCTCTTTTTGGAAAGAATTGTTTGCAGGGATAAATACTAATCTGAATTTCAGTACGATTTATCATCCACAAATAGATGGACAAACCAAAAGAATGAACCAAATCATAGAGGATATGCTCCGCATGTATGTACGAACAAAACCAAGCAAGTGGGAAGACTACCTACACTTGATAGAATTTGTATATAATAATGGGTACCAAACTTCAGCTAAATTGAGCCCCTTCAAGGTACTGTATGGAAGAAAGTGTACACCACCAATTAGATGGGATGAACCAGTTGATAGACTCATGGTTGGACCAGATATGCTCCAAGAAATGGAAAGTATGGTAAGAAAGGTACAACAAAACTTAAAGGAGGCATAGGACAGACATAAAATTTATGCGGACCAGAAAAGAATACACTTGGAGTTTCAAGTGGGAGATCATGTTTAATTAAAAGTCAAAGCCTGAAAGAGTTCACTAAAGATAGGGAATTGCGCCAATTTGGAACCCAGTTTTTGTGGGCCCTTTGATATACTAGCTTGAATTGGACTCATAGCATACCAACTTGCACTTCCAGCTAATCTAAAAATTCATAATGTATTTCATGTTTCTTTGTTGAAAAAGTATGTTCATGGACCTACTCACATGATCGATTGGAACTTGGTGCAAGTGGAACCAGAAGGCGAGTTCCAGGCAGAACCCTTACACATTATGGACCGGAGAGAAATAACACTTCAAAACAGATTCGTCGCTCAGGTAAAGGTGCAGTGGAAGCACTTTATCCCTGAGGAGGCCACTTGGGAGTTGGAGGGATATTTGCAGAAATCTCATCCAATCCTGTTCCAAGAAAGGAAGGAACACTGACGACAGTTTTTTATTGAAGGGGGAAAGGATGTGACATCCCCAAAAATAAATTATTTTTGAATTTGAAATTTCTTAGGAAAAAAATGTTTCATTTTGGCAAATTCGAATTTGGAATTTTTTTGCCATTTATGGAAATTTCGAATTCCAAATTTGGTTAATTGTAATTAATGTTTATGACTGTTGGGAAGATATTTGATCTGAATCTACTAACTACCTCACTTTGACACTTGTATGAAACAAAATATTGTATATTTATTGCAGGAGGATAGATGGAACAACCATGTTAAAATAAATTGACCATGATTCCATGAGTGGGGAACATGTTGGAACTACCTCAGGGATGATCGTTACAAGTGGAAAATCAGGAATTTGGCCATTGGAATCCCCTGAAAATCAGGAATTTGGAAAGATGAAAAAATTCCCAAGAGGGAAAAAAGGCCTAGGCATTTTTTGTTTTGACATATAGCATATGTGAGGAGGCACGATGTTGCCTAGTATGTTGGAAAAAATTTATGGATTACTTGATGTTATGAGCACTACTTGTTGAGTGTGAGGCAAAAAGGGGAGAATATTGTTGAAGTTGAAAGGCATTTTTTGAGGAGGAGTTCCGAGTTAGCCCTCATGGATTCATGGTTAGGCTAAGGGGTGAACATGACAAGTAGCTTGGCTGCCCTGTTCTAAGTTTGGGAGGAACGTGGTTGTTCCATTTGTTGTTTGGTAGCTGTTCATATATGTCAAACTAACTCTTTCTCTGAGTGAACGTCTTATGATTTAATAACTGGTAGAATATCTTTGTGTAACCTAGATAGTAGTATTGTTATGGATAAAATATGTTTGAATGATGTTGATTACAAGGACTAGTATAAATACCTCTGAAACTAATTTGTGAATGAGTTATTGTTGTTACTCTAAATTGTTGAGTTAGTATTATTCCTTTATTTTTTTTTAATGGCCGATAGGGACACATCTAGTTAATTCTAGAAATTTTGTTCACAATCTTGTTCCCTTTTGTTTATAATGGAGTAAAACTGTTGAGTAGGCCATTAATGGCTATCATAGTTTGATTAGATATTCTGTGCATCGAGAACATGACTAAAACTGAACAATGAAGTTTTTACTAAGTAATTTAATATAGGATGGAAGGAGTCAATCCAACTCTAGTAGTCCCAAATTTTATACTTGTGATTATAAAAAAACAAAGTTCAAAAAAATTGATGGATCACACGAGGGCCAAACCACCCATAGATAATGAAATCGAGAATAGAATAGTTTGTACATGACGCTAAATAACAATACTAATGGAAGTCCCGGACGCTAGGTATACTTATATTTATATATATGCATGAGAGAGAACTGCTTAGATATTGAAATCTATTTTATATAAAAACAAATAATGATTGTATCTAACATCTATGCTACTTTAAAATAAAATCAAATGACTCATACTTCTAGTCCATCCTTATAAAGAACATGTGGAAAAATGATTAAATCTTTCATATTCTGAACTATAATAATAATCATAGTATATATCAGGTCTGAACTATAATAATAACCAAATTATATATCAGGTATGAACTGTAATAATAGCCAAAGTATATATTAGGTCAAGTAATTTGCAAATCAAAGGTTATTTCTTTTATGATCTGATACATAGAAGCATAATCCTTCATGGAGAGATATGTACATAATCATACTTGATCTGTTTAAGTTCCAAAACCAGAACAACAATAAACATTTTTCACCCAACCACGATAGGTAGTATTATTCATAGGTGTTAAGATAATTGAATTCCCTTCCATTTAATTTCTAACAAATCAATTACAGAGATGAATTAACTTGACCTACTATAAAAGTATGGAAATATTAACTAAAATTAAACATCGTTTTCTTTTTTAGTATCAAGGAATAATCCCAAGCCCTATCCAAGAACCCGAGTACCTTTGTTGGATTCATAGTCATCATAATTCTAGGAATTGCGGAGGGAAGAAGACCCTGCAAACAAAACACGAAATTAAAGTTAATAACCGTATAAATTGTAAATCAAGAATCTCACTAGAAGAATGAACAACAAAAAGAAAAATAAATAAAATTTTCCATAGATCCAATTACGATTCTTTACTTAACTAAAAGGACGAAGATCACCCTTCCTTTCAGAAGTATTGTCGAAGCCCCGTCCAGTAACCAAAAAGGGGAAAGTGGGTCGATAAATTCTTGATGGGTACCCTCGCATACAAACAGGGGCCCATCATTAGATGTGATAAAAAAATTCTTACACTCGATAAAACGAAATCAATGAAATAATATAGAGGTTTACATAACCAGACCCCGAGAGGTCGCAATGCAACATGCAGTGATATTAACACAAAAAAGAGAGTATATTGTTCGAATATCATTCGGCGGAAGGAACCTTCTTCTCAAATTATACACAGAACTTCACTTTCTTGAAAATACACCACAGGAAACAACATTATGATGGAAAGAAAAATGATTTCCTCAATGTAATCATAGACCGTAATATGTAATACACAAACGACTGTATTTTCTTCCTTATCAAAGTTTAGTATGAATATAGGTTCCTTTTTACATAGATGCACATATTTGTAAACACTAAGAATAATAGAGGGGATATAAAAAAAAATTGTATCAACACAAAATTCAATGGGAATTGTGATCAAACCCATGGAGTAATGGGCTTTAAAGAAAACCTAGTTCCATTCTTTCAAGTGCGCAATGCTCGGTAGGAAGCATTCAGAGTTACCATTCAAGAGGATACCCTGATTAAAAGGACCGACTCACCTACTGTATTATTCATGCCTTATACAAGAGGAATGGCCGAAACAAAAGGGCCTTATTCATTCTATAATTACCCATGCTAATGCAATTATTCTTTAAGACAATCCTGTTAACTAGTAGTCAAAGTAGAAAAAAATTCAGGAAATAACAAGGGTGTTTCCCACAAGGAACTACACTCTCACTAAACCATCTGAAGCTTGGTCAAAAATCAGTCTGAATCAGAATAATCCTATTCCCAACCTCAAGAATATTGAGAACAATCAAATACTTAACTAATTCTTTTAGTCAGCAGTCACCTAATCAAAATTTAGTACGCACATGTGGATGGTGGGTGTGAATAATATTACCTGGTATAAGGGCGAAGTAGATGGTGATCCTCATCACTCACAAACATAAAAATTTCCATAGTTCACCTGAGTCTTGCACGAAAGAAAGAGAGATAATAGGAACCCTGTCAATGGTGGTTACCTCTAAGTCGTGTGAACCAAGAAACTCTGAGTGATAGCTATGAGAGGTCATGTCTTGGAAGTAATGAAAGCGATGGTGCAAAAGACCTAGAACATGTGGCTAGGGAAAGGTGTCGAGGAACCAATGGGAACGCACATCGAGTAGGAGGCCGAGGTAGAGGCACTACATGGAAAATTTAAATGTAGCAGTCAGGACTCATTTAATACGCGACAATTACCTTTGTATTTCCTTAATTCCATTTATTGAGTAAGGATGATAGTTATTTAAGACATGGGTTTAATTCTATGAATTGCCAGCCTAGTTACTCCAACACCGTTTTCAGTTAGGAAAGAGAAATGTGTGCCATTGTAAAACCATAACCATATAACTCCAATCCAATGCGTATAACCACGCATGAATAGGAACACCTCATGTACACGGAACTGGAGTGGTGTAGCCCAGTTCCTTAATCATTATATTGTGTGCTCAATGAATGAATTGGTTATGTGGTGGGACCTTCTCGAAAAGGGTTGCAGAACCTAAGTATTTAATGAAGTATCATGTATGTACATTTTAGATAGCTGAGTAGATTTGTATAAGGTTCACAGTCATGTTAAATAAACTAAAGGACACCTTTCAAAATGCGACTATAGTATATAGTAAGCAGAGTGTGAATATAGCTTATAAAAATCCTATCATATTTAAACATGTGAAATAATTCTAGTAACCTTAATTTACTAAACTTTTAATGATGGGCTAGTAAGAAGAAGATTTGCACCCATGTTGCGAATAGGAACAAAGACTCTCATTTTGGTATTGAATATATATGAAATTGGAGATTAATGGTAACATAAGAAAATGAAAAAAATTGGTGAATTTGAGGTACATTACATGAACATCACATAACTCCTCACGGTTGGAGAGTTATGGCCATGTGAACTTGGAGAACCGTCATGAGTCATCTAGAAGCCCCGGTCAAAGTAGTCAAAGTGGTTGCAAAGAAGAAATTATTTAAATAATAAATTAAAGTGATGAGTGTACTATAAGTCAAAGTGGATACAAAATAAATTATATAAATAATAAAGTTAATAGACAAATTACTAAGTGGACAAGTGGTTAGAAGTGGGTTAGCCCTAAAATAAGGAAAGTGGGTTAAGATGGTTAGAAGGTAATTTAAATAATAAAGTGAAGTGATGAGTGTAATATAAGTCAAAGTGGATACAAAATAAATTATTTAAGTAATAAAGAAAATTAATGGAGAAATTACTAAGTGGACAACTGGTTAGAAGTGGGTTAGCCCTAAAATAAGGAAAGTGGGTTAAGATGGTTAAAAGGTAACTCCTTGAGGGAGCTACATAAAAGTATAAATAAGAGGCAAGGCTCTCTCATTTTATTCACACTTCAGCATATTGAATATCTATAACTGACTGAGGTAACCAAAGGATATCTAAGATGAATTTCAGAGGGAATGTGAAGTAAAGAAGTCCAAAATTCAAGAGAGGATAAATTCTTTTGATGATGCTTTCTAAGGTATGTTATTTATAGGTCATCTCACCATTTTTACAATAACGTTTTTACTAGAATTATTCATTCCGTGAAATTGGGAGGTCATTGAGGAAACATATCCAAGTAGCTATGATAAAAATTTCATCTTGTGGCTCGTTTTATTTTTGGAGTTACACTCCATGGAAAATAGGGTTTGTGGCTAGTCCTCAAACTAGTCTAAAACAAGTGTTTTAGGTAAAAACATCATAACTTATTCATAACATATCCAAATTTAGTAAGACCAAATGTATTGGTTAGAGTATTGTCTTTAGTATTATGTGTAACATTTTCAGATCCATACAACAAATATTCTGTGCAGGGCACTCTCTACAAGTTTGCTCTCTATAATAAGCCAAAATTGAACAAGGTATGTCATTTTTTCTATAACTCCTTTTCTGACAGGTTCCAAGTAGTGAAACCTGGAGGAATTGCATAAAATAAACTAAAGAACATTTTGTACTATTTTCATATATTTATTCAATACAGGTACATATTTATGATTATTTCAAGTTATGGTTGTTGACTAATCCAAAACTAGTCATGTGAGACTAAAGTAAAGTTTGATGAAAATGCTAGTCTCTTGTTGTTAAAGTTAAGGAAGGTTTGTAGGTATGTGATCATATACACCAGGTCTATTACAGAGTTACAAGTCAGATTTGGATGACGAAATTGATGAGGGATTTTGTTTGAGGTACATGTTGGGTACATGGTTGAGACAAGTAGTTGATGAGTTGACACATACATGAGGTGTATAGTTGATGATGTTGGTACATTTTGATGAGTAGTTGATACATGATTGGTACATGGTTGGCACATGGTTTATGGATGATGTAGCAAACTTGTCTTGGTATATTATTAGAAGAACATATTGATCTTGGTGATGATTATTAGTTGTTGTGTTATGCTTGGTTGATGCACATATTCAAGAGTTGTATTGGGGATTGATCTTGGTGAGTAGATCTAATTTGGCTGATAATATTGATGGGATAGGTTGTTGTGATAGGTTGTTTGGACAGGTTGTTGTGACACTTTATTTGTACAGGTTTAGTGCATGGTTGATGCACTTGTTCATGGTACAGGTTGAGGTACAGGTTGGTGCATGGTTTATGCACTTGTTTATGGTACAGGTTGACTACATGTTTTTTGGTACAGGTTGGTGCATGGTTGATGCAATTATTTATGGTACAGGTTGACTACAAGTTGAGGTACAGGTTGATGCATGGTTCAATTTATTGGTACACATTTTTTGGTGTCGGTTGATTGGTATAGGTTTACAATAGTATATCTCATAGAGATAGTGTGATGATGGTTCCATCATTCTACTTATACGTCAAGGTGGTTGGATGGAGCAAGGATAGGTGGTTGTACCCACCTTCCAGTTGTATCCAAAGAACATAGGGGGTTGTAGCCTCCTTCTAGTTGTAGCCAGAGAATAGGGGACTTGGAGCTTCCCTCACATTGTAGCCTGAGAAAATAGGGTGCTGGAGCATCCTTTCAGTCGCAGCTTGAAAACAAAGGAAGTCGGTGCTTCCAATGAATGTAGTTCTTAAATACATATAAGAAAAATCATTCCATGGTTTTCTCTCACTTTGGGTTTCCACGTAAAAAAATTGGTGTACTGTGTATGTGTATGATTTCTCATTTATTCAATGTTTATTTAATCCGAAACTATTGGATGATAATGCTATATTTATTTAACACTTGTATTTTATGGTTAAAGAGGATTAAATTTCTCTATTAATGATTCACCCCCCTCTCATTAATCCAACATAATGGACCAAAAAAAACACTGTGAAGACTTATTTCCATTGGCAAATTTTGCATGCAACAAGAGTTACCAAAGTACGATTAAGATGGGACCATTTTTTAGTTTCTTTACAGGCAGCCACGTCGGATGTTGTTGAGTTGGGATCAAATTGAGGATAGGGTCCTGGTAGGATTGGAAGTAATCCAAGAAATGGAAGATCATATTCAATCAATAAGATAGAGGATTAAAGAAACATAGGATCAAAAAAAGATTTATGATGATGCACATAGCATTGACCGTAGTTATGAAGTTGGCGACAAATTTTTCTTGTGCATAAAACAACATAATAGTCCGATCAAGTTTGGAAAGGGTGCTAAAATCTCTCCTAGGTTTGTGGGACCTTTCAAGGTTGTGGAGAGGAATGGAACTGTGGCTTATCATCTAGCCTTTCTTGATTCTTTGAGGCATATGAACGATGCATTTCATGTATCTATTTTGCAAAATTATATTAGTGATCCATCACATGTTATTGACATGAGTTCTTTGCAGGTGTCGGATGAGGGTGCACTCATGGTGCAACCAATTCATATTCTGGACCATCACATTTGAAAGATACAACGTTGAATATTCTATAAGGTTAAGGTCCAGTGCGAAAACTATATTCCAAACTCGACTACTTGGGAGAAAACATATGAGATGCATGATGTAGGAGCATCAACAACTTGCCAACAACTAGTGCATCAACAGACTAGGAGGGAGTAGAACCTGAGGAAAGAGAAACGTTAGAATTCTCATTCTGAGTTTGAGTATCAAATTTAATTTAATTAAATATTGTAAGGCTCAAGGAGAGTATAACCACTGTATTGTGTAAGGATAAGTGTAAGTCACATTTAATGGTTGATAGGTAGATGAATCTAGATTTGATTCGGAATAGATGTAAATTAAATGTAATTTAATGTGAGTAGGTGGAGGAAGGCTCGAGAAGACCCTCTTTTGTAAAAATCTCAATGTATTGAGATAATAGGAATTAGAATGTACATAGAATATGATGAGAAGAGTAAGAGAAGAGAAATTCGGAGAGGAGAGAAGAAATGAGAATGTATTGCAGTATAGTCATTGTATTCTCTTGTAAAAATCATTTAGATTAATAAAAAAACATATTTCCCTGCAAGTGAATTTTTGTGTATGTGTTTGTTACACATTATTTTTTTCACCCTCATGACCAATGATAGTATATGTATCACCTATTAGAAGAAATATCATTTTCCCTATTCTTTGAAGAATGTTGAAGAAATAAAACTTTCCTAGAGAGATGGAATTGTCTTTTCCTTAGTGCAAAACCTTGTAAAGAAGGATCGTCGCACCTTGCTCAGTGTTAAGGGTGTGATGATATAAGATATATGTAGGTTGCACCACAGTTTCCTACATCATTGTCAAAATTTTCTTAGTGTTAAGGGTGTGAAGATCGCCCACACAGAGAAAAAGAGAAGCTTATCAACACTTCTAGAATAGAATATTCGAGGGTGAGGTGGCCTCCGATCAGTTTGGATCTAAGTCGCATCCCTAATCTCATGGGATCATCTTAACCTCCTCACCCTATCATTTTAATCTTATAAAAGGAGGATGTATCTCATTGGGAAAGTTAGCTTTTGAGAATAGCCTTTGAGAATGGCTAATGAGTTAGTAAAATTTTGGCTTGAGAATTCTCAGCTTAAAGGCTTATGATAGGCTTCTAATTTATGTTGTCAAGATAGATTGTTAGTATCTTCAAACATACAGTCTTAGAACTCGTTGGAGTAGAAGTGTGTGGGAAGCAAGGAACTATTGGAAGGAACCTGAGAACATCAAGGCATATGGTTGTATCTTTCTTCCACATTCTTTAATACAGATATACTTTTTCTTTCCTATATGAACACTATTTTTCCATAGTGTATGATTCATTGATCACATACATGGTTTCATATCGAATAGACTCTATTATTATTATCTTTGTTGGCTTGTGTTTTTTGTAGATACTTATCTATAATCCTTATGACAGGGATGGGATCACATTGGCGAGGTCAGGCCTACAACACTTAAAATGTATGTTTTGGATCCTCTTCTTATTTGGTAACTGAAATCTAAGGAAAGTTTAGTATACTACCTTGTTTTCTTTTAGTTTCAGCGTGAAACTAGGG
>JZKD02S2073132.1:390958-410792 GCA_000966675.3 Picea glauca
CTTTGCCTCTTCTAACTCCACTTTTAGTAGAGAAAAGTTTTCATCAGGTTTTTCACCATTCATTTTAAACTGCTTCAACAACTATTTTTGTTTTCTCTTCTTACATCCGAGTTTGCCAATTTCTTCCAAAGCACTAATTAATTCACCTTCCATATCCACCACAACTTATTCATCATCCATTTCACCTCCTGTGTGTTCATCATCAAAATCTCCCATAGCCATAAGCATTAAATAATTCACTTTGTTTTCACATGATGAATCACTATCTATGTCTTCTGAGGAATTGTCATTGTTTGCACACAAATGTTTCTTTTTACTATATTTCTTGAATTTGTACTTCTTTTCATCATCATATTTTTGGTCATTTTTCTGGTGGGGAAACTTAGATGCAAAATGACCTATCTTACCACAGTTAAAACATTTGAAGGGAAGCTTGCCTTGATATTTTCCTGATCCTTTCTTTAACCTTCTCACAAATTTTGCCTCAATATCATCTAAATCTGAATCAGTATTCTTGTCTGCTTTAAAAGATGATTCTCTAGTAATGGATTTATCTTTGTTGATTCTCATTTCATATGCAGTTAGAGTTCCTAGGAGTTGATCAATGGACAAATTTTTAAGATCATTTATTTCTTCTATTATAGAGACTTTTGGATTAAATTTATCAAGTAGAGATCTTAAAATATTTTAAACTAAAAATGATTCTTCAATCTTCTCACCAAGACCCTTCATGGAATTCATAGGTTCTTCAACTCTTAAAAAATACTTTCTAACTATTTCATCTTCATTCATCTTTAGTTGTTCAAACTTCAACCTATATGTTTGGAGTTTGGCATCTTTTACTTTCTAATTTCCTTCATAATTGTTAATAAGTTTATCCTACATAGCTTTAGCAGTTTCAAGATGCATCACCTTTACAAACTCAGCCTCAGCAAGTCCATTCAAGATAGCATTCATTCCCTTAGCATTAAAGCTAAATTCTAACTTATCATCCTTGGAAGCCAGCACAACATGCTTTGTATATCCAGTCTCTACTACATCCCAAACATCAGCACCTAAGGCCATTAGGTATGTTCTCATTCTAACCTTCCAAAAGGAAAAATTTGTTCCATCAAACAGAGGAGGCTTATTGGCTGAAGTCCCTTCATGACTTGTCATGTTTAAGTTTATAGATATACCATTAAATAAAAGGAACCCACTCTGATACCAATTGTTGAAATTACTAAGACAACTGAGAGGGGGGGTGAATCAGTTGTTACTGTTCTTAAACAATTTTAAGTCTATCAAACCATTTTTAATATTTCATCAAGTGACCATCAATATTATACATCATATGAACAACAGAAATGATGAACATCAATCACACATAAGATATACATAGAGATAGATTTTCACAAGGAAACCCATAAAGGGAGAAAACCTCTTCTTCTTTGAAATGATAGGCAGTCTTTTAAGTTCTGTACATCATCTATGTTTGAGAACCAACTAAAAGTGAGGATACTACCTCTGTTTTACAAGCTCCAACTTGTTGAGAGCACCAAATCTCTGGTTTTTCTAGCACCAACTAAAAGGAAGCACCAACTCCCTAAGTGTTCCAACACCGACTGAATGGAAGCACCTACTTCCACCTATACAAGCACCAACTTGCATACAAAAAAAATTGTGTTTTCCCAAGCACCACCCTTCCACCGTGTTTTCTAGCCACAACCAGATGGAAGATACAACTCCCAATATTCAAGCACCAACTCGAATATCAGAGGACCAAAGTCCTCCCTAGAACCACCCTTCCTCCTTGATTATGCATAATTGATTGACAAACAAACAATACAGGTATTTCAATTCTTACCCCTTCTTCACTATTCCACAATTTTTATCTGGTTCAAAAACTATTCTACAGTTCTACTCTGCTACATGCTATTCTATTATTCTTATCTTACTTCTGTCTGTTCGGTGACTGTTACTCATCTCTGAGTTTTATCTCATGCTCTGCATTCTTTCATTTTACCATTATTACAGTTCATCTCATTGTTTCGGTTAGGACAACCAACCTTACACAGTCGCTGCATCTCTCCTTTTATACTCACCAGTCTCATTAGTTACACCTTGAATCTCCTTGGGCAAAGACAAAAACATCTCAACAACTAAATTGCCAACCGATCAACAACCATGATTTGATTTTGCTAACTGAATCGTAACTGATAAACTAATATGTGAAGTGCAACAGTATCCCTCCAATCATATTCCTGATTAACCTGCATCGTTGGATTACCAATGATTGATCTCGCGCCTACTCCATATGCCCACTGGTTGTGACCACGAGCCTAATCAGAATGACTTTCACATTTTGAATTTTGGCAATCCTATGTCGAAGGGTCTTGACACTCCAAGTTGTGATTGTTGAAAATATGCTTAGCTTCGCTAGCTCCTCCCTCTCACATGACCACTGGCGATGACATGGCGCTTATCCAAAAAATGCTTCGTAGTTCACAAATTCAAGAATCCTGTGGTGAAGAGTCTCAACTTTTCATGTTGCGATTTCCAAAATGGAGCTTAGCTTCGCAACCTCCTTCCCCTTACGTGACCATCGACGGTGACCACAGTTTGCACCAAAAGGTGCTTCACGATTTTGCGTTTTAGCATTCTTGTCATGGGTGTCCTTGACACCTCAAAATCTCTGTATTAGAAACTCTGAAATGGAGTTAGATAAACGGTCCACAATCTTGATGATTCGATAGTCCAGATCTTTTCGTTATCTCGCATATCGCGATTCCTGTAATGAAAAGTCTCGACACTCCAAGTTGCGATCCCCAAAATGGAGCTTAGCAATTAGCTCCTTCCCTTAAGACTTCGACGATGTGACCTTGTCTATGACCACGGGCTAGACCTTATTGCGATTTTGCATATTGCGAGTTGCAAGGTTAGAGCATTTCCTTCCTTTCACTTTCTAGTCAGTGAAAAGTTAATCCCTCACCACATGTCCCTCTTCGATCAATGGTCAAGATATTATCCTGATTTCACAACTTCACGGGCCTATGCCATGCCTAATCAATGGTACACAATCTCCCTATGATCAATGACTCAGATTAAGTCGTGGTTTCGCATTTCGCAATTTCATAGGGTAGATAACCTCCTTTCTTTGACTTTCCAATCAACGAAATTCCAATCGCTCACCATGTGCCCTCTGCATCCAACGTTCCACAACATACCTCGATCCAAAGGTCCATATAAATTCTTGGGATTTCGCATATCACAAGTTCCCACACCATGTTTCGTTGACTCATCTAATGTGCAAGTCAGTGTAATTCTATTTGCTTGCTACGTGTCCTTCTTGAAGATGGAAGATCCTCCTGCTTTTGGGATTTTGTAGGCCTACTTCATCTTGCACATGAAGACTGTGCTCCCTCCTATGGATCCAATGATGGTCGGTCTTTGGGCTCATATCTAACACCTGATATCTATTTTCTTCTACTCCCATATGAATTCAGATCTGATGGTCATCAGGAATCCTGAATGGGATCCAATGCTCACTGTTGCTCTTCACTATTGATATTGTCATTGTCATGCCATTATCGTTGTGCTACTAATCATGTTGATCTTTTCCATCAATGAAAAAACACACATACTCTACCTCTGTTTGAAAACATGCCAACACAGTTTGTGTCTATAGTTACTGATTTGTCCTTAAACAAAATTGGCAACCATACTGGGGAAATGGATATTTTTTTTCTTAGTAGTCTTGCTTTCTTTCTTTGATTTCATGGGTTTTGTTTTCAGAGTCACTAGGAGATCCATATTGACTCTCTGACTATTTATTTCACTTGAAAACCTTCTTGCTTTTTATTTTTTCCATTTTCCCTTGATCAATGCACCTTGCTTTGAGAGACAGTGCGACATTGTCACACAGTGGTCTTCAGTGACCTACGACGATCAATATTGTCACACTGGATTTGTCCTACAACCTCTGATAACTGTGAATAAATTTAGTTTTTGGTGGTTTTCCTTTCCCACATCTTAGATATGGTTTTGGGGTGAGCTTTTAGATCTGATTACAGTCTTCTCTTGACATCATTTTAGAATCTTCTTTTATCCATATTTGCTTTGTTTTAGCTTGCTTTATTTTGAAAGATTTGATCTCTTTCTTTGAGTGTCTTTCAGTTACAAAGCATTGTTTTTCTTTAGAATTGTTTAGTGAAAGAATA
Source organism: Picea glauca (assembly GCA_000966675.3). Classification (NCBI taxonomy): domain Eukaryota; kingdom Viridiplantae; phylum Streptophyta; class Pinopsida; order Pinales; family Pinaceae; genus Picea; species Picea glauca. Next base: position 395,158 of record JZKD02S2073132.1, read on the forward strand.
CTTATTTTTCTGAATAGTTCATTTTAAAAGAAAATTTTTAGTTTGGGTTTCTTTTGTTTTGAAGAAGCTCGTTATTGCTTTTAGTGTATCTGTGAAAAAAATAAGTTTTAATTTCTTGCTTTAAGTTAGATTGGGGCATCCTTGCATTTGAAGTAGCGAAATTGCATGGTTTTTGGGCCAAGAATCATGTATTGGTGTACAGTTTCTTTGGATCATTTCTTGAAGATCTTAATATTGATGAGTTTAGTAAAATTTTGGAACATTGTGCATCTGGGAATGATAAACGTTTCTCCTTCTCATAGTATATCTTTCATCGAAGTGAAATATATGCATCTTCATTTCTTTGCATAAGTTTAGAGTCGGTCAAAACATCATTTTGTCCACGCCATTTTCCTCTTGAGTAACAACAACTTAATCAAATTTACATATTAATTAAAATATACCTATAAACTTTTATTTCTAGGGCTCTTTGCAACCTACATTAGATTAGTTGTAGGGCTTTGGAATAGGTGTGAAAGATAACTTTCCAAAGCTGTAAAAAAACATAGAATCTTGAGTTAGGGAGCGGTGAAATCCATTTACTACATTTTGTCCTGGGAAGCCCTTCTCACACAAGGGTCAATCACGAGGCCGCATTAAGGCCAATAGAGTTAATAACCCTACTTTGTTGGTCCTAGTGTAGTGGTTTCACCTATTATTGGGGGTCACTTGAGAAAACAACCTTGTGTGGGCCTTCTCAAGTCCATTTTGGGATCAGTTACCTTACCTTTTCGCGTATATCGGACTGTCAATTGTTTCCCCAAGAATCATTGTCATATTCGGTAACCTTAGTGGCCTTTATTTAGGGTTAATATATGAGGTGACGATTAAAGGGAAAGTCTTCGTTATACCTGGAATCAACGTTGGCCAAAATCACTCGGACTCCTTGGAGGGTAAATCCATGTTTATTGTGTGGAAGCTTGCACCAAGGTGTAAGTCCGTTAAGCAGGTCATCAATGTAACTTTTCCACCCTCTCTAACTCATGCCCTTATTACATTATTCCTACGACATTCGATTTCATCACCAACTAGTGCATTCATTGCGAGAAAGTTTTGTTTGTTTGCTTGCTTCCTATATTTTTAGCGTGTGTTGCTTGTTTTACCTAGAAGTTTCTAGGTTGGATCTATGTTTAATGGCATCAGTTCCCATAATGATCAATGAAGAAACCCCTACTCCGGGGGATCCTTTGTTTTTCCTTGTTATGGAAACATTGGTCCTCCTTACATCTCTACTTTGAGCCTTCCAAGTCTCACAATTGGATTACTGATATGGTTGTTTTCCACTCCAGTAATATTGAATGCAACAAGTTCTTCGGTTGTAAGAACTTCCCCCCAAGAAAATCAACCTCATGTTGATCCTTCACCTTCTTCACCAGTAAGATCTTCTTTTCCTTCTTCACTTGCAAGGTCTTCTTCTATTTCATCTTCTTCACCGAGTGAAATCTCTGAAGCTAGCAACTTGGTGGATAAGAATAAGAAGAAAAGGAAGATTATGAAGAGGAAAAATAGGTAAGGTTCCAAACTTCCAACCATTTCCAGACATGTTGGAAAACAACTAGTTACTGATAATCGTGTTGGGAGTGTTGATGATTCCAAGATTACCCAAACAACCTGTAAGCCCAAGTACCCTTGCAGGCTTTGTAAGGGTATCCATATTCTTAAGGATTTCCCCTGTCTATCCAAGTTTATAGAAGGATGGTCTACATTCCCTCGCCAGCCCATGTCATCAGCCTTTGAACAACATGTTGATGACCTTTCATCAACTAGTCAGGATATTGTTGGGAAGAAGAAAAGTAGAGTCAAGTTCCCATGTGGGTTATGTAGAGGGAGTCATAAAACTCACCTTTTCCCTCGTATGGATGAAGCCTTATGTTAGCACCAAAATTTTCCTTAAAATTGTAGAAAAGGAAAGCCCAATACCCATCAGTTTTTGGGGTGGATGTTGGTTTAAATGTGGATGGTCGATGGCCAAAACTCATCAACATGAAAGATGTTCAACACAAAAATGGACAGGAAATGCACAGGGAAGTGAGGGCCACATTAACTTCAGTCAGTAAATTGAGTTAAAACAAGAGCACAGGGAAGAATTAGGAGAAATTGTGAAGGAGACTGCTCTAGGCATCACGCCTTCCAGCAGCTCAGAGAAGAAAACCCAAGCTCAAGAGCATTCTTGAGCTCAAATTTAGACACCGAAATATGTCTACAAGGGACATAGTTACAACTGTAGTATGATTAAACCTCAATCACGTTGAAACTATAACATCTTGACTGGATCCTCCATGCCTGATTCATTCAATGTGAGAAGGAAACAAATACACAGGGAAATGAATAAAACTGACCATGATACCGCTATAATCAAATCTCCATTACAACAGTATAACAATCCTTGAATGGATCCATGCTTGAGTGTTTTAAACATCTTTTACAAAAAAAATGGAAAGAGGGAAGTTGACTTCTATTAACATGAAAGTCTCAAGTCAATTACATAACCAAAGAATAGCTCTGGCAGAACAAAAATATAGATTGGGAGCTCTGCTCAACCAATGACCTTTTACAAAATAATGGAACTCCATACATATACTCAAAAAATGATTCTCCTGACAAAGGCGTGCTTGAGCTTCCATGGCATGGTGTCTTCTCAGTTAGACTGAGTAGGTATTCCTTTGTCAAACACATCCTCAGTCAGTATGGGCTTTGCAAGAAAAATCCATCCATAGGGGAATTCTGAGCTGATAATCTCTCTCCACAGCCAGTCCTTTCTAGCTTTCCATTCATAGGATGAGATGAGGTTTCAACTACCATCACCTACCTCCATTAATTGCTTCATCGGGATGAGAATACAACTTTGAATGCCTAGGGATCTTCTACGAGACACTAGTGGTACTTCAAGTCAACCCAAAAATCTTGAAATCGTGATGATTTCACTCTGTAACAAACGTAGATGTTTTCAGCCTTGGGAACAAACCTGACAAACTTTGCACCCTTCCCCCACATGCGACCTCAGGCCATGACCCATCGCTTAAATTCACAAGTGCTTCGATATTTCTCCCTTTGGGAATCCTCATATTACTTGACACCAAAAACCCCAACTCTCAACTTACAAAATTGTTGCGCCCGGATCCACGGTCAGATCTTCTATGCATCCGACGGCTTAGGCTCCTTGCGATGGGTGCCAAACTTTCCCCCTAGACCTGATTTCCTCATGACCACGAGTTGTGACCTTGGGCCCACTTCCTAGGTGCTTTGCGACTTCGCATCTTGGCAGTCTCCTCATCGCTCGCCTCTAGATCTCCCGATACCCGAATCAGAAAAATATATAAGAAATGGGTGCTAGCTCCTTTCATGGGCCCGCTTCCATATGACTCTAGGATGTGACCATGGGCCCACTCTCGAGCGCTTCACAAGTTCGCATCGTGTGAACTTGTGTGTTGTGCTCCATTCTCAAAACTCTGATTTGTGAAACTGCAAACCTGTTGATCCAGCGCCACGTGCCCCTTTGGTTGAACGACTTAGATCCATTCCTCACTTCAGGTTTTAGAAATTCATGTTTTGAAAGGTTGGGAGTTAGACTACCTTCCCTCTCTTGATTCTAGTTTCTCCGACTTCACCAGATCGACGACCCACGCTTTCCCTGATCCAACAACTGGGATCGACTCATGACTTCACACTTCGTGAGTCCTCACAATTCTTCCCTTTGACTTTTCTTCTCTGCGACTTAGTGAAATGTTGATCTGCTGCCACATGTCCCCTGCCTTCATATACCCCAACTTTGGATAAAATGCATAAAAGGGGTTTTTAAACCCATTTTCTTGCATTTTCTCCTCCCAAGGGACAAATCCTTAGGGAAAACACCCCCTTATGATTATATGTGCTAACATTAGGCTCCATGTGGGATAGAGTCCTCCCTGCAAGGCTCTAAGATCTCCTTTTGTAGTTACAACCACCTTCTTGTTGGGATATGGAGTCAAGCTCAAAACACCCTGCTGAGAAATAAAAGTCTATAAGTGAATACAAAAATAAAAACACATGCTCCAAGGATCTTATTTATGCACAATCCTAAATTGATAAATTTTTACACAGTAGGTGAAATCAAACTTCCACCATAGCCATTCAACTAACTTCTTAACTGGAAGTTCCTTCACTCTGTTGAGGATTGATAAAAGATATTGCAACTTTGATAGCATAACGATTACATTATTCAAATTCTCTCCAAAGGATGAAGTTGAGATAAATTTGGGAGACTCCAAGATATGAAGGAAGCACAACTCCATGTACTCGCTAACAGGCTCATAGAATGAGTGGAAAACTCCAGAAAATTTGTAACAGACAACCTTCCCTGCTACATTGCTTCTCACACATGGCTGAATATCCTTGGTAGGCACATGTGGGTGAACAATCGATGCAGGTTGACTGGTCGTAGGCAATGGCTGCTCATAGATAGGATCTAGACAGGAGACAAATTTCCCCTTATGTTTCTCCTCTGGTTCTTCTTCTTGGATCTCCCAAGGGTCAGATTCATAATCATCACAAATAGGACCTGTGGGAAAGATATGATCTTCATCATGCTACTCAGGATGGTTGATTTCCTCATGGTAATTTTATTTAATTTATAGAGGACAAGCCTTTGTTGTATGTTCTTGGAAATCTTGCATATCGAGCTCAGGATCTGATTCTTAGCTTTCATATATATGTTGGTTTCTTACTAGGTCAACAAATTGTGATGCAGGGATCTGCTGCTCTTCATATGAATAATCATCAAATCGAGGGACAACAGGAACCTCAGGATCACAATGCAAGTCATGTACAACTATGAAATCTTCACTATCATCCTTAGTAGATATGCCAAGAACATCCACCCCCAGAACTGGAAAATCCTCTGCACTTTCTTCAGATTCCAAACTTTCTAGTTTGGGAGAGATAGATTTTAACAACTCCATTAATTTTCCCAAAGAATCTTCATATTCCTCATGGTCCTCATCCTCACATCCTTCATTAGACACAACCATATCTTCACCATGGCCTTCATATTCCTCACAACAATTATGACAGATTAACTCAAAGGAATAATACCTTTGACAATGCTTATTAAAGGCTGCATGAAACTATTCTAGGGAGGATATGCTAGTATGGGGCAAGGACCAATACCACTCATAGGCATCCCCATCTAATGAGAACATGAACATATTCAATAAAACATCCTCATGATGTATCTTCCACTGATGCATGAGTTCATGAAACTCATGGAGATGTCGAGCATGGTTGTCCTCTTTCCTCTCTCTAAATATGGGAAAATCATATCCCCATTCATCAATGGTAGGAACAACATTTGGAAAACCAAGAACAACATAGAAATCAAAAGAAGAAAACCTCTGAGCCAAGATTTTATTAATTTCAAACTAGTGGAGTCGTCAATCGATTATTTAATCATGGAGTCGCTAGGTGAAATATATGCAGCATGAGTGCGTCTGGTATTTGTTCACCATCAAAGACCATATTTGATTGTTTTGTTCTCCCATGGGGTTACCAGGTGTATCCAGAAGCAGTCACAGTGAAACAACAGAGCTGAGACACTGGAGTCACCATAGTGGAGTCACCAGGTGCAAGCGCAATCTTCAAAGGTTCGGATTTCTGATGCACCTTCAGAATCAAAAGTTTGTTGTCATTCTACCCAGGGAAAATCTTCAATTTGTCCCTGGCAACGACACCATGAATGTTAGAACCAAAATTTTCCTTCAGATTGTAGAAAAGGAAAGATCAATACCCATCGATGTTAGGGGTGGATGTTGGTTTAAATGTGGATGGTCTATGACCAAAACTCAACAACCTAAAAGATTTTCAACATAGAACTAGATAGGAAATGCATAGGGAAGTGAGGGCCACATTAACTCCAGTCAGTAAATTGATTTAAAGGGAGAGAAGAGGGAAGACTTAGGAGAAAGGGTGAAGGAGTCTTCTCTAGGCATCAGGCCTTCTAGTAGCTCAGAGAAGAAAACCCAAGCTCAAGAGAATTCTTGAGCTCAAATTCAAACATCGAAATATGTCTACAAGGGACACAGTTACAATTGCAATATGATCAAAACTCCATCATCCTGCAACTGCAACATCTCGACTAGATCCTCCATGCTCGATCCATTCAATATGAGAAGGAAACAAATACACAGGGAAATGAATAAAATTGGCCATGATACTGCTATAATCAAACCTCCATTACAATAGTATAACGATCCTCGACTGGATCATCCATGCCCAAGTGTTTTAAACAACTTTTACAAACAAAATGGAAGGAGGGGAGTTGACTTCTATTAACATGAAAGTATCAAGTCGATTACATAACCATTTAACAACTCTGGCAGAACAAAATTACAGATTGGGAGATTTTCTCAACCAAAGACCTTTTACAAAATAACATAACTCCATACATATATTCAAAAACATTTTTTTCCCAACAGGGGCGTGCTCTATCTTCCATGGCACGACATCTTCTTAGTCATACTTTGTAGGTATTCCTTTTTCAAACGCAACCTAAGTTATTATGGTCTTTACAGGAAAAATCCATCCACAGGGGAATTCTTAGCTAATAATCTACCTCCACGACTAGTCCTTTCTAGATTTCCATTCATAAGCTAAGTTGAGGTTTCAGCTACTAGCACCTACCTCCATTAACTGCTTCATCGGGATCAAAACGAGGCTTTGAATTCCTAGTGATATCATACGGGACATTGGAGGTGCTTCAATTCAACCCGTCAATATTGAAACCATGATGATTTCACTCTATAACGAACGCGGGTGTTTTCGGCCTTGGGAGCAGGCCTAGCGAATTTTTCACCCTTCCCCCACATCCAACCTTGGTCCATGACCCATCGCTTAAATTCACAAGTGCTTCAGGATTTCTCCCTTCAGGAATCCTCATATTACTTGATAACAGAAACCCCGACTTTCGGCTTATGAAATCATTGCACCTAGATCGACGATCAGATTTTTTATGCATCCGACGGCTAAGGCTCATTATGATGGGTTCCAACCATTCCCCTTGGACCTGGTTTCCTCATGACCATGGGTTGCGACCTTGGGCCCACTTCATGTGTGCTTTACGACTTCGCCTCTCAGCAGTATCCTCATCGCTCGCCTCCAAATCTCCCGATACCCAAATCGATGAAATCTCTAAGAAATGGGTGCTAGCTCCTTTCTTGGGCCCGCTTCCATATAAATGTGGGCTCTGACCTTGGGCCCTCTCTTGAGTGCTTCATGAGTTCATGCTGCACGAACTTGTGTTGTGCTCAATTTTCCAAACTTTGATTCATCAAACCGTGAACCTGTTGATCCAACACCACGTGCCCCTTTAGTTGAATGGATCAAACCCATTCTGTGCTTCGGGTTTCAAGACTTTGTTCTTTGTGAGGTTGAGAGTCAAACTACCTTCCCTCTCTTGATTCCTGATTCTTCGACTTCCCCAAATCAACGATCCACGCTTTCCCTGATCCAACGGCTGGGATTGACTCATGACTTCACACTTCACGAGTCCTCAAAATTATTCCCTTTGACTTTTACACTCCATGAGTTAGTGAAATGTTGATCTACTTCCACCTATCCCCCACCTTCATACACCCCAACTTTGGATAAAATTCATAAAAGGGGTTTTTAAACCCCTTTTCTTGCATTTTCTCCACCCAAGGGCCAAATCCTTAGGGAAAACACCCTTTATGATTATATTTTCTAACACCTTTAAATTAATGGAAGACATGACTGTTTTCCAGACTCAAATTCCAATTGCTTACTGCAGGCTTACTCTTGACCCACCTATAGTTGATGGAATGATCAATCTGGTCCCTTCGTTAATAAGTATGGTTGATCAAGTAGTCAATTTGGTCACGTATTTATTTGAACAATTTGACAACATGGTCGATCCGATCCCATCCTCGGTTGATCCCACTATCCCTTTAGAGAGTGAAACCCAATTGGTCGATCTATTTCCATTCGTCAACCCCATTCTCCCCTTAGAGAATGAAACCCAAGTGGTTGATCTGATCCCATCATTAGTCAATCCTACTCTCCTGCAAGAGAGTAAACCCGATACTTTCCATATTTTTCTCGTTGATACATAATATACCATGCTAGGGGGAATTCCTCCTTCTCCCATGGAACCCCCTCCAAGTAATGAGGCCATCCTTTTTTATTGCGGTGCACTAATTGGACCTCATCTTCCCTCACATTCCTTTCAATATTACAGTACAGGTTTGTGGTCGGGACGTTCCTCAGATGTTGATAGACAAATGTGCGTCCATTAATATTTTGTCCTCTATTGCTTGGAAAAATTTGGGTTGTCCTCAGCTTGTGCTAGTTACCCATAATCTATTATCTTTTAACAAAAGAACTAGTCACAATTTAAGATTCCTTCCTCAGTTTCTCAAAAATTTGGAAGGGAAAACTCTCTTTATTGAGGTTATGGTAGTCCAAGATCCCTTAGATTTCAATTTACTCCTTGGGAGATATTATGTCTATGCCATGAAATTTGTTGTGTCCACTCTTTTTTGAGTAATATATTTCCCTCGCGATGGAAGAATTGTAACTATTGATCAACTTTCATTCATTGGTCTTGACTTGATTACCAACCCAACAAACTTCCTAAACGGTTCTTATATCCAGATGGTATCTCCCCTGCCACAGGTCAATTATATGGCCTTGTCTTCCATGCCTTCAGCTACCAATGAATACGAGCCTCTCACTGTAAGCTCAGTCTCTTATGACTTAGATCCAGTAGTTTACATGGTGATCTATTCGAGATGGATATTAGAGCCTGACCTCCTTATTATCGTGGCACTCGACATGTGTTCCTTCCATAGTGTTTTTCTTCCGTCAAGTGAAGATCTCTTGGAATCCATGACCGAGTTTTATCCCTTGACATGGTGTCCTTCTAGATCATTGTCCTCTTGGAATCCATGATCAATAAAAAAGTTTTGAGCATGGTTTTCTGATTTGAAGATCATTAAAAAATGAAACTAGCTACAAGGATAGTTTTGTGTCTCTATGGAAAGATCGTTAAAAAATGAAATAGGGATTATGAGGATATTTTCTGCGTCTCTATGGAAACCTCATTAAAAAATGAAATAGAGGTTATGAGCATAGTTCTTGTTTCTGTGTCAAGATCATTAAAAAATGAAACAAAGGTCTAGGGATTGAACCTGGATTCTCGAGCATAGTTCCCATTCCTGTGTCAAGCTCGTTAAGAAATGAAATAGATTTCCCCCTCTTCGATTGAGTTAGGTACTTCGTTATGTATAATATTTGAAGCTTCATTTCATCCAAGCATAGTTTTCTCTAGTGTTGATTTTTCAATAAACAAGGCTAAGCATGAATTTCATTTCATTTTTTCATTTTACTTAACCATAACCAATAATGTTGCAGAAACCAATATTGCAAGAAGACACACCATGCACAAGAACACAAGAAGTATCCTGGGAAACCCTTCTCAACAAGGGAAGAAAAACCAACCAAAATCATTTTCTATAATCTTCATGAGAAATACCTTCACCACCAGTAAACCTAGAATACAAGAGGGTGCTAAAACCCTAGAAGACTAGTGTTCAAGAGAGGTGTGCACTTTTCCCAAGAAGGTGTACTTTCTGAAATTTCCAAACTCACTTGAAAGATATGATTCCTCACTGGGGAATTTACCTTTACTTATACTAGATTTAACCTATCAACAAAAGTTTCTATTGTAAAAACAGGGCCGGCATCTCTATCTTATAATATAATTAATATTAACTAGATTAATTATATTTTACATTAATTACCAGTCACATTAAGGTGGGGCCGACCTATACCCTTTACATTACAATTAGGGTTATAGGAAGGTATGAATCTTGAAAAATATATCAAGGGATCTTTTACACCCAATAGTTCTCATCCACTAGTGGCACATCCATAGGGATGTTCATATCTCTGGCTCACTGCATTACACAGAAGAACCACTTCTTCACTAGTGCTCAACCACTAGGATCACGTTCACCAATGCTCATCCACATGCACATCCACTCAACAGATCTTCTTTCCCACTACATTACACAAGAGAGTCACCTGGAGTTTCTCATCAAATATTCTACTTAGAGGAGGCTAATACATCATCTTCATTTCTATTCTCATGATGATGCACCGAGCACTTTGGGATTTCACATGTTCACCTTGTGCTCAACCATAGGCATGTCCAACCCAATAGATTTCCTTTCTCACTATGTTACACAAGAGAATCATCTAGAGTTATTCTCAACTCTCTGTAAGGAGGAGACCATCTCTACGTTCCATATCTGTCTCAGATATAAACCACATGCCCCTCTCAAGAGGTTTCTCTCAAGTTTGTAAGATGGGGAATGTCTCACATAGTTGCAATAATCAACATCTCTCATGTTTGTAAGTTGTATAATGTCTCACATAGCTGCAATAATCAACATCTTGTTCACTCTTGTATAAAAATGAAACCACCTACCTCAAGCATAGTTTCCTCTGGTTCAAGATTGTGTAAAAATGAAACTAGGTCCAAGAATAGTTTTCTTTAGTTTTAAGCTTCTGTATACAAAAACTACATCCCAAGAATTGTTTTGTTTTGTTTTAAGCTTGCGTAAAAATGAAAACAATCCTAGGCTTAGTCTTTGTTCTTTCTCATGCTCATAAATACCTGAGAATGTAACCGAGTAAAATTTTATCACTTTTTTGGACTCGTAAAGGTTATATGAAAAAGGAACCTCCTGGAGTCCTCTTTAAGCTCTTTTTAGACTCTCTAAACATGAAATGATTGTCGAGGGATCCTGTTCTTTTCACGCTCAGTAAAGTATTTGAAGAAAACATCTATTAAGTGATAGTTTATCTCTTTTTTGATCTCATCAGACTACTTTACAAAAAATGAACACTCTAATCAAGCATGATTAGAAAACATTATGGAGTCCTCTTTATGTTCTTTTCAAACTCCATAAATATGAAAACACTATTGAGTTTTCTTTCTTTAGAATCATAAAGAAAACATCAAAAGGCCCATATGGGACTAAGCCGCTCCTTCCTAGGGTTCATTAAACATACTCTGAGGGACTCATCTGAAGGATGAACTTACAATTCAAGCATATGTTATCCTCCTCAAGCTTGTGTAAAAATTAGGAGGTACTCGCCATAAATGGGGGGGGGGGGAATTGGGAAAGAAATGTCTCTAAACCTGTATTCTATGGAAAATTCACTTTTGAACATGACAATCTTTCACTCGCTTTGTGTCTAGGTTGGAAAATATGCTTGTCTCTTGATCATATTCCTTTATAAGATTACAATTTGTTCTGTTATCCTCTTTTGTTGAGTCATTGTTACCAAGATAGTTGTCGTGTTTTATCTATGTTCAAAGAGAATTTCAACCTGAAAGACATTCTATTGCATCGACTATTTCTACAGTCCTTAAGCCTTCTATTGTGTTGCCCATCCCTGAGTCAATCCTGAACCACTTGTTACTCCAATCTACTTCAAATATTTTAACCTGCTTCGTGTCATTGATGGTGGATACATTAAGGCCCTCTCGTGATAAGTATTTTCTTGTTGACTTCGACTCATTATCCAGGAATTAGACTCAAAAACTAATTGGTACCTTGGAACTTCCATGCCTCAATGGTAGGTTTCCTTGCTTTCGACAATGGGTTTTTATTAGTGACCCCTGATTGGTAGATTCCAACAAGTGTTTGACTTCATCTCAAAAATTCGCACCAGTTGGATTGTACTAGTGTACCTTGGGAGTCATTGACATTAATGGTGATTTCCCTCACACTTGTTAATGATATTCACTAATGACGGGTAATCAAGTGGTTTCTACCATGTTCGACTTCAACACATGTATTCGCATGTTTAGATTCGTACTTTGGGATGATGGAAATGAAGACCCTGGATACGGTCACATGGATTCAGTTTGTGATGGAGTATTCATGAGTCTGTATTGACAAATAGATTCATTGTGTAGTCTTATGGCTATGTTCAAATTTGAGTCTTTATAGCATAGATCCACTGTGTATTTCTCATGTCTATGTTGAATCATAATGAAATGGACCCACAATGTATGATTGGTTGCCATGATTCACTTGAAACTTATTCTTAGGGTCACTTGTATTATGAATATGGGAATGCCTACCTCAGTAATGGAATATTATTATGCTAATTCTTGTCTGTTGACAGGTTTTTGACTGATGTGCTCCTTGTTCTCAACACACATACTCTACAAAGTATTTCAAATCTCCTTCTTTTCCAACTTCATACTTTCAGGAGAATTCTATTACACATTATTTTCATCACCCTCATTATCATTGATAGTATGTGTATCGCCTATTGGAAGAAAGAACATTTTCCCTATTCCCTGAAGAATGTTGAAGAAATAAAACTTTTTGAGAGAGATGGAATTGTCTTTTCCTTAATGTAAACCTTGTAAAGAAGGATCATTGCACCTTGTTCAGTGTTAAGGGTGTGAAAATCTAGGATCAAGGCAGGTTGCACCAGAGTGTACTGCGAAATTGTCACCGTTTTCTCAGTGTTGAGGGTGGGACGATCACCTATACGAAGGAAAAGAGAATCTTCTCGACACTTCTAGAATAGAAGCTTCGAGGGTGAGGTGGCCTCTGATTGGTTTGGATTTGAGTCATATCCCTGATCTCATGGGATCATCCTAACCCCCTCACCCTAACATTTTCATCTTATAAAATGAGGAGGCCTCTCATTGGGAAATTTATCTTTTGAGAATAGCCTTTGAGAATGGCTAATGAGTTAGTAGAATTTTGGCTTGAGAATTCTTAGTTGAAAGGATTATGATAGGCTTTTGATTTATGTTGTCAACATAGATTGTTAGTATCTTCAAACTTACAGTCTCAGAACTCATTGGAGAAGAAGTGTGTGGGAAGCAAGGAACTGTTGGAAGGAACCTAACAACATCAAGGAATTTAGTTGTATATTTCTTCCATATTATTTAAAATACTTTAATACATATATACTTTTTATTTCCTATATGAACATTATTTTTCCATATTGTATGATTCCTTGATCACATACATAGTTTCATATCGAATAGACTATGTTATTCTTGTCTTCGTTGGCTTGTGTTTCTTTGTAGATACTTCTCCTTAATCCTTGCGACGAAGATGAGATCACATTGGCAAGGTCGGGTCTACAACATTTAAAAGGTATGTTTTGGATCCTCCTTTTATTTGGTAACTGAAATCTAAGAAAATTTTAGTATAGTGTCTTGTTTTTCTTTAGTTTTGAGGTGAAACTAGGAAGACTAGTTTGTGTTTGCTCTTACCGATTTGTCCTGAAACAGTGTTCTATCTGAATGAGCACGTGTTTACTGAATGTTTATTATGCATGTTTATTAATTCTGTGAGTATATGAATGCTCCCTTTGTAGGAATGGTTAGAATCCCCTATCTGTGTGAATTTATGAGTGTTATGGGATCTCAAGGCTATGTAAGGAGTGCATGTTAGAGTGGTGGAAAAACTCTAAAAATCCAGCACAAGCAGTGTGCTAGAACTCATTCAGGACTTCTATGAGGAGTGTGCCAGGTGGGAACACCAAAACAAGTCATAAGCTCAGGAAGGATAAAGAGTTAGCGCAAGGAGTGCATGAAGGACCGAGCTCAATGGTCTATCAAGCTCAGGAGAGATTGTGTAAGTTTACACTGAGTGAGAACAAGGAGTGTGCCTATACTCAAAAGAGTATAAAATATCAAAGGTGAAACCAATGCAAGGAGTGCACAGTTCCCAAGCAAGGAGCGTGGAGGTCGAACCGTCCAAAGGTTCAAATATCTCAAGGGGAGATAGTGCAAGTGCACATGGGAGTCTTACTGTCCAAGACTTGGGAGAGTGAGTGCAAAGAGTGCACGAAGCCAACACTTCATTAAGTGTTGGTCAAGTTCAGGAGGAAAAGCATAGAGTGCCAGGAGGGCACAAGATTTCATCTGAATGAACAAAGGGCTGAGCCCCTTTGAATTTGAAGAAAGCCAATCTCAGGAGAGATAGCACAAGTGTGCGCCATAGAACAGTCTAAGTTCCAAGCTATAAGGGAAGCACAAGTTATGCACCAAAGTTTTTCATCATCCAAGTGACAAAGATCGAGGAGGGATGGTGAGAATAAGTCCCCCAAAAGAGGAGAAATATCTTTGTTTCAGGGAGAGCGGATGAGATATGTTCAGGAGAAATCAAAATCCCTCACAATTGTCAGATTAGAAGAAGGATAGAAGCTATTAAAACCCTAATTATTTTGGACTTTTCCGCTCCAACAAGTTTAATTTATTTTTTGTAAGGGAGGAGAAATCCCTGAAGCCTGAAGCCCTGGAGTGAATCTACATCGTAGATCATTGGTAGAGTGGCAGCCATTGGATTGGTTGTGTATAGATATGGCTCATTGGATCAAAAATAGACAAGGAGCAAAATCATTGTGGATAAGATCAGATCCCATCGATTGGATCTATTCTCAGGAGAATGTGAGCCGTACATATCATGCATTCACAGATTCGTCACTCCATGATAAATTGGTGGTTGTTGTGTGAAGTAGGGAAAACCCTAAATTCTAGAACTCTGGAGTAAATCCTGACTGTTGGTTGTCAGGTACACATGTCAGTAAATTATCAAGTAGTCAGAGATTTGGCTCTCTAGAGGATCGTGGGTGAAAGTTGTTCTAGTAAGGAAAGTCCCGAAGATCCAAAACTTGGAGTAGATCTTGATCATTTTTTTTGGGTAAGAGAGAGTCATAAATCTTTTCCCTTCACCAATTCGATGTTCGACAGTTCAGGAAGTTGGGGGTGAATAGCAGCAAGAGGCCCCGAAGCCAAGAGTACCAGAGCTAATCTCGGTCGTTGGATGTAGGAGAGAGAGTTGTCGATTTCAGTTTGGCATTCGACATTCTGGGATATTTTCATGTTGGAGTTGTAGAATACTGCGAAGCTTGGAGTATCGAAGTAAATCACAGCCATTGGTTGTTGGAGAAGCATGGATCGCCAATACTAGAGATGTTCATGAGTTTTCCAGTTCATTGTTCAATATATTTTGAGATTATTGTGGTTAAAACTCTCGAAGCCTAAAGTTCTAGAGCTTCAGAGTAATGAAGCTCCAGATACTGTCCATTTGGGAGTTCCCTAGTTCGACGTTCATGAGGATTTGGAATGTGTTGAGGGAAAAAACTATGAAGCCCAAAGTTCTGGAGCGTCGAAATACTAGAGCTCCAAATAGTGCCTTGTGGCTAAGAACATGGTTCTATCCCATGGTCACATGCGATTTTCATCCAAGAAAAGGATCTAGTGCCCATGACTTGATTCTAAGGGAAAAGGGTCTTAGAAAAAGAGCCTACGGGTTCATATTTTTTGTATGGACCTGCATTCAAAGGAAATTAAAAGGTCATGTGTACATTAGAGAGGATCCAACAAGAATCTAAAAGCTAATTTGGCTCCTCGAAAGAATGATCCTAGATAGGGAGGTCACACAAGCCCCCTAGGAGGAGTGGGGGTTTGCATCAATGCATCAACAATTTCCTTACTTGTTTGATAGATTAGACATATATATATATATATATATATATATATATATATATATATATAT
>JZKD02S2073132.1:410842-426590 GCA_000966675.3 Picea glauca
GAATATTATTATTTCATTTTGATTATAGGTTCTATATGATGATGATGATGATGATGATGATGATGTGTTGTGACTTATTTCTAATTTGATGTATATGTATTGACATATGCTATTGACGATTTTCCTGAGTGTGTAGGACACATGACAAGTTATGGATGTTGATGGCATCAATGGACTTCCTTGGACTCCGGATTGAGTTAGGGAGTGGATCATATTTTTTATTATTATTTCATTTTACGCACATGTGAAATATGATCAATTACAAGTATGATCTATGTATATGGATTATTGAAACTTTTTTTGTAGGTGGATGTAGGCTTGACGATGCTTGCTAATCCGACTCACAAAAACCATACATTAAGGGAGAGGTGTGGCAACATCCCTGTCACACCCTACTATCACTCTTGTCATAGCTTGAATTTTAAGTGAATGATTACCTAGTTTGAGAGGTCCATGATTTCATGAGAGCAGACTGAGATAGTCACTCATGAATATTTCTAAAGTGCATGAAATAAGGTAAAGTCCTTATTCCTTATAATCCCTTAGTCTCTCACAAGGTCAACCAAATGGATTGTTGACCCCAAGGGTTGGAAAAACTTCCAAATCTAGTCAAAGGTGAGTGACAGCCTTGGAGCATGGAGGTGTGTCTTGAAGGGCACGTCGCATAATTAAAAACTTGAGTCAATAAATCTAGGTGGCCTAGAAAAAATTGAAATGATTAGACCTTGTTAGAATAAAATAATTAATTAAACATAATTTTTTAATTATAAAGCCTAACAAAAGTCTAATCCTAAATCTAATACTAAGTCTAAGTCAAAATTTAAATAAAGGAATAAATGAATTATGGCATAAATTAAAATATTTGAGAATTATCAAACTCTAGGAAAAAGGAGAATAAAATTGAAAAGGTTGGATAAAATGCACATGTGTGCATGAAATTAATAAATTGGATTTTTAAAAATAGATGGAATAATAATATGAGAGAATAGGTGTACACATGGAATAAAATCTTGAGTCAACCTACCACTAGCCTAACTAGAAGAAGACTCCTAATCCAACTCTAACTAATATCTAGTTAGGAGACTCTCATTAAATGAAAATTTGGAGAACAAAGAGACCACTAAGAGACAAAATAGGAACACATTGAGGAATGTGAGGGAAATTGTATTTTTAAGTAAAATAAAAATGAGAATTACTTGTGCAACGTAGGGAGAGTGCAAAAAATGTGTGGGTGAATAATTCAAATTAAAATAATTAAAAATATAATTAATTGTGCATGAGGCCATGTGTCATTGGGGATTTTTCTATAAAACAAATGTGGTAGAAGGGAAATGGGTCTCACTTATTATTGGTAAGGTTATGTTGAAAAAAAATTGTGGACTGTGTTTTAGTTGTGAGAGTTGGCATACCAAGCTTGAAGAAAGAGTGGAAGCTCTTCCTTGCAAGGCAAGCCTTGGAGCTATTGTTTGTTGGTTTCGTGTGTGTGGCCCCTTTGAGGCTCAGGGGGCTAAAGGGGAAGAAGAGTACCCTTAGCATTGGCTTGGAGGTACCAGTGAAGTTTCAGTGATTCAATTAGGAGAATAGAAGGAGGGAAAGTATTTGAAGGACATCATCAACTCTCCATCTTCTTTGGTTCCAGTATTTTTAATTATGAATTTTATTTGTAATGTGATTACGTTGTATTAGAATTTTGAAAGAACAGGCAAGATTGATCATATATTTTGAAAAAAAAATTGCAAATTTTCCATGAGTTCTTGAGTTATCTAAACTGAATTTTTCTCTCTATCATTTTGATTTTTTATTTATTTACTCAAAATTTAGAATGTTATTTTTTTTCTCTTCCAATTTTAAATTTCCATCCTGAAATATGAAAGTTCCATTCTATATTGTGCAAATTGTTCAATTTATGGAAGGAAAATCAAGAAGAATTGTTCTTAAAAAAAATATTTTGCAAATCAATTTTGAATGAATTATAATAGTTGTCATTAGCTTGCATTCTGGACTCAATTTTAGATTCATTTCCCAATTATTGGAAAATCAGAATTTGATGGTGTTGGTCACTAAGAATTTAACTCGTAACTCTATAATTTTAGAATGGTAGGATCGTTGCTATTATTGCATTTCTGAGTTGATTACATATCGTCAATGTAAAACAATTTACATTTTGAATTTTAGAATTCCTTGAAGGTCGTTTCCTTTCATTAACATTTATGTTCGTTGCAAACAAGCTACCGGTCAAATGATAGAAGCTCTATTGTTGTTGAAGTTCATTGTAATTTGATTTTAAATCTGTTTTGATCACCAATTTTGGGTTTCTTGATTGTGATCTAGCACTTATTGGGTCGCTACAATGATTATTAAATCCTAAGTTTTTTAATTTTATTATGGGCGCTACTTATCTACCTTGCGACTCTAGAAAATATTTAAAATTTATTTGCAGTTATCAATTATTGACATCCGAGTTTTAGAATTTACAATGGTTATTCAAAAATTAATTTGTCCAATCAAAATTTAGAAGTTGTTGGGGCCGTTGCATTAGTTGCAATGTTAAGAACCTGAATAGATCTACAAATATAATCACTATGTGGATGGATCTTCTTATTTGGATCCACATGACAGGTGTTAGTATTTGGAGCATCATTTTCAGTTGGTTATTGGGTGTTGATATCTTCCATGTGTGGTTCACATAAGCAATTGGACATGGGACCCTAGTTTACAATGACAGTTGGACTCCTTCAGCATGGTGGCTTTCATTTCTTAATGGGACCATGATTATCTACTCTACTTCATCATTGTGGTCTACACTTATCCATGGGACCCTGGTATATGGTTGTACATCAAGCATTGAGGACAATGCTTTCATAAGGGGGATGGAATGTAAGGTAGCTAGAGAGGTAGTGGGCGGGGGGGCGCAGAGGGCCCATAGTGATAATAATGGATGTCATTCAATGTAAGGTGGACTATGTCCAATATATTATTAAATAAGGCCCACTATGTAGTTAGATATAATAAATGAGTAACTAGATATAATAAATGTAAGAGGACTTCTTAGAAGGTTCTACTTCTAGAAGATTCCTCCTCTAGAATGTTCTCATGTGATGGTAGTACTATATAAAGGGGTTCAAGCAATGTAATGGGATATGAAGAGAAATATTGTATTTGGATTTGAAGCTCATTAGGAGGTGGCCCTCTCAAAGAGGCAAGTGAACATGAGAGGATCCCTTCCATAATAGGATCCATTGTAGGGTGTTGCCCTACGTCAAGGATTTTCTAATAATAAAGTGTGGTTTCTTCTATCTTCCATTGTGGATCTATTGTGTATTCAGTGTTTGTGGTGATTATATTTGTAGATCTATTCAAGTTCTTAACATGCAAGCTTTGGAAATTAAATTATTGGTTCATTGTCAAGTTTTTGCTTTTTATTTTGAATTTTGTTGGGTTGTTAAAGATAGTGGGAAATCCAAATTTTGAACTTCTTACTATCTTGTATAATCCATTGTAACTTCAAAAAATAAACTCATACTATCTTGAACAATCTATTGTGATTTTGAAATCAGATCGTCGTTGGTCTTGTAAGTCATTTTTGTTGGAATATATAATTCCTACTTATCTATTATACTTGCTAATGTATTGAGAGGTAGAGTTAATCTCTATGTGAGTTGTGTGATCCTATTATTAAGAGGTTGTTAGAGAGTTGGATTTGTGAGATCCTTGTTTGGTGTGCGGTTGAGATATTCTCTCAACCTCCCTAGTTATCTTTAGAATAAGTTAGATCTAATAACAACTTGTACACTCTATATAATAGAGTCCATTGTATTGATATTGTAAGAAATTGAATATTTGTTTATCACTCTACTGTCCCATTTTATCATGGTATCAGAGCATCAAGGTTGGGCATGACTCCCTCACGGGAGTGCCTAGAAATATGTGGAGAGTAGAGTAGATAATTTCTGAGAGCTTAACATTGTGACCAACCATTGTTTGTAAAGACATTTGGCTCTTGAACCAGTGGTCGAAGCCATCGATACGAGAAAACCAGGGGAGGGTTTAACGAGGTGAATGAAAATCTAGAAGAGTGTTTAATGGTGTGGGGCATACAAAAAGTCCATTTGGACTGTATTTTCCATCATGCCACAGTAAAAGTAGACCGCAGCAGTGGCAACAAAATGCTCAAGTTGTATTAATTCTTCAATTCCAGGAGCGGCCAATGACATAAATCAAGATACAAGGAGTCGGCTTTATTTTCAGGCGATTCGAACTTTGAATCCGTGGAATAAGTGGATCATCAATATTGGTTCGAAGTTGCGAAGAGAGAAGCGATGGATAAAGCCTCTGGAAAGTAATTATATTCTCGGGGATTTTACTTTTGGTTGACAAATCAAAGCCTTTGAATTTCAGTCAGTGCTTTAAGGCTAACATATGTGTTATTTTTGGCCATTCTATTAATGGAGTTACTGAAATCCACAGTGAAATCATGAAGAAAGAGGTCTTTGGTGATTTTTATGAGATGTGGCCTAAAAAATTTCAAAATAAGACCAATGGTGTAACTCCCAGGAGATGGATTCGATTTTGCAACCCTGAATTGAGTAAGGTTATCACTAAGTGGCTTGGAACAGAAGATTGGGTTCTTAAGACTAAACTTTTAGCAGAGCTTCGAAAGTTTGCTAATAATGTAGACTTACAAGAAGAATGGCGGGTAGCAAAAAGAGACGACCATCCCTCTACGTGGATATTTCCTCTGGTTCGTTGCTATACCTGGAGGTTTCACTGGATGGTATCACGTCCGAGTGGAGGAGATTGTGCCTATTGGAGTTATTCGCTGTTGTGTGTAAGATCATTGACTTGCTGTGGTTTTGGAAAATTGTTGCCCGTCGTATGAGACTCACACACAGTATTGTTGTGATCTACATATGATTGGTCCTATCAATTGGATTCCCCAGTTCTCTAAATTTGAATTAATCATTGTGCACTGATGAGAGAGCAGGTGTTTCCATTTTCCTGGAGAAAATATGCAAATAAATACCATTTGGGATGATTCTGTAGAGCACGATTCATTGTTGGTGTGAAATTGGAAAGCCACAGAATTGTTGAGGCTTACTACCAACATACTAAGTGAGACTCTCTCGTGGGAATACAATGAGAGCCATTCTTCTGCAGTGTAATCCACGACGATATAGTAGTATATGGTGGCAGTGTAGAGAGAGATCTTTTGCATCTTGTGTCAGCTGAAAATAATGCTTCTTCAATGGATGCGACCAATTTATTACTGCGTGCATCTTGCGACTTGACATCTGGGATTTTACTCACAATTCTAGTCATATTTGTGGTCTCGACTAGACAGTACTTGAAATCTTATATGTGTGTTGGACAAGCGTGGAGAATAGCATTTGCAGTGGAGAAAGGATAATTTTTGTTGTGTGTATACATCGTTCTTGTTGTTAGCGATCCCATCTTTCCCTTGTGTAGCAGTAGTGAGTTCCCGTTCACACTAGTGACCCCCGAAGATGTTTCACTCGAGGTGAACCTGGCGCCTATGCAAAGCCTCAATGATGTTCTCGATTTGAACTCCGAGATAAAAATTTTGATGGCCCTTTTGTTGGCCATCACCGGAGCTTTGTTTTGAATCAACGTGGATAACCCAAACACTTACTTGCAATTGGATCTCCACATGGTATCCTTCAAACCTTGGATCACAATTTGGCGGTATGCTTGGCCATAAGTTGCATTCAATTCCTGTGTAGTATGGTGGTGGTAGTGTTCACTCAAAGAAGGGCGATGTTTATAGTTTTGGGTTTCTTATGTTGGTAATTATCTCTGGTAGAGACCTCTTTAGGTGATGGCATCTCCGATCACAAAATTACTGTTGGTAAATGCCAAGAAGAAGTGTTGACAATCGATGACTGGAGCGTATGGAAATGTAATAAGGATCTGTGTGCAGCATATTGAAATTAGAAAACAGTGTTTTGAGGAGTCACCAACCGAAGAGGAAGAGAGTCTCCATTGTGCGTTGTCCTGGAGGACATTGTTGTCAAATGAGTTGATTTTTGTGTCGATTGTGTTATAATGAAGTGAGGTGTACATGCTCATTCCATAGGACTCACACATCCTCCAAATTAAGTCACAAAAGTGAGAAAGCGAGATTGAGTTGTGTTTATATTTTTTAGTTTGAAGGTGTGCATAGTTATGTTATTTGTGAGACATGTAATTGAAAGCAAGACTAGGATATTTTGATGTAGTGGTCCTAGAAAATTATATGTACCTGAGCCATTGTATACCCCCTAATGTGAAAATTTTGTGGTAATCTAGAAACCACCATGTAAAGCATGGCTACAGGTAATCTGAGAAAACCTGATGCATGGTTGAGGGTAATCTGAGAAAACCCAGAGCATGGTTACAGGTAATCTGAGAAAACCTAGTGCATGGTTGAGGGTAATCTGAGAAAACCCAGAGCATGGTTATGAGTAAGACAAAATAAAACCCAAGTTGATGATGATGTGATGAAGGGGGAGCTACGAGGAAGAATGGTGATGCAGGAGCATCTCTCCACGACAGCCAGCCACGCCAGCGAATTCAAATCGTGCGCATTAGAGAGAGGCGCTGCCTCATTTGAATTGGAGATTGAATGTAATTAAATACTTAGGATAGTGGGCCATAGAAGCCGTGCCTTTGTGCAGGAGTTATGTATATCGACTTTAATTCTAGATCGGCTGAGATCTAGATCCAGATGCTGGACTAGACAACCATTTATTGTAATTGAATAGAGTAGGTAGACCTGGAGGGAAGTGCTCAATGAGCCCCTCAGGTAAAAGAGATTTTGAGATCTAATTTTGAGTTAGATGAGTTAGAGAGGAGAGAAGAGAAGAGCCAGAGAGAGCTCGAGAACACCTTTGTAAAATACAGACATTTGCCATTGTTAATATAATAGAGCAGGTTTTTCTACATTTCTGTGTTGAATGGACGTCTGTGTGTGTTCTCTTTGTATGCTGTGAATGTATGTGTGTTAGGCATTTGCAGGAGTTGTTCTTGATTTCGGGGTTGAAGGTCTTTGAGGTTTCATGCGAGGAGGGTGTGACAGAGTACTGCGGTCTCTGAATACCAGTGCACTGAGGATGCACTTCTGAACACTGAGGGTTTAGACAAAGATGTGTTGTGGCATAGGGATCTGGAATCAACAACTTAGGAGGAAGACCTTTGAGGTTACTAAACACCTCATGAGGCAAGACTGTGTAGTTGAAAACACAGTTGCAGACAGAACTTAGCCATAAGTTCTGTGGAGCTCTTCCAGGCAGGAATTGAGCATATGCGTTGTGGTGCATTGAAGGGAGAAATATGATGAGAGTTTGAAGATAGAAGATAGAATCTCTGAGGAGTTCTGTAGAGCTCTGCCAAGTGGGCATTGAGAAGGTGCAAGGAGTGCACAGAGGAAGGACTCTGTTGTGAGTTTAAGGAAGACCAGAATCACTGAGGATTCTGTGAGATCTCTGCCAGGTGGGCATTGAACAGGTGCATAGAGGCACAGGATAAAGGAGACAAAATCGTTGGGTGTTTTGGGAGAAGATACTTCGCCAGGAGGGCGTCGAGGAAGTGTGCAGGTAGGCACATAAGTAAAGAGAACTATTTGAGTTCTGGAAGTGAGGAAGATTCCATTGAAGGATCTTCATTGGGTTACTGAATACCTAGAAGTCTCAGCAAGAAGTTGCTTGAGCAAAGGATAAGATCAAGAGAGAGAGTGATTCCACGCACAGAGTCGAGCTGCAAGGAGTTTGTAGAGGAGAAAATAAGCAAAGGTTGAGGCCTTTGAAAGATTGAAATTCTCCCAAGGTTGGGAAGGAAGTGTGTAAGCTCAGGAGGAGCAGCGTCAGCCATCAGATCGACAGGAGAATAGATTTGGACCGTTGGTTTTAAGCGTCCAGGAGGAGCCTATAGAAGGAGGAGACCGATAGCCGTCGAATCTCACTCGAGAACCCCGTAAGCCATTGGATCGGGAGGAGTTGCGCGGAGTTTATCCTCTGGAGGAGGAGCGCACCAGAAGAAAGGATCTGAGTCGTCAGATTGGAAGAAAATACCCGTCAGCCGTCAGATCTGCAGAAGCTGTGATGTAGATAAGCCTCGTGAGCAAGAAGAAAAGTCCCGACATGAGGAGTTGTCATTAGGATATCGGCCATCGAGAAATTGGGATTCTCGAGGTCGTGAGAATCGGGACATCAATAGCCGTGAAATATCGACGAGGATTTGGACCGTCCATTGGTAGATGACACGTGGTGGAAATCAAGCGCCATCGACACTTTGGCGTATTGGGAAATTGACGTTCCCGTGGACAAGACATCGGGGAAATCCCAGGAGAAAACCATGACATAAATCGGAGCCTTCCGTTTAACCGGGACAGGTGTCAGGAATCTGACGAAAGTTGAAAAATCGGGAAATTGGAGTTCCCAAGGTTGAAGGAAACAGGACATCGGAAGTCCCGAAATCCCGGAGAGATCGAGACCGTCCATCTGGAAGGATGCATGGAAGAAATCCGAAGTCATCGGGAAAGTCCCGATAGGAAGTCATTGATCGGGGATTGAGTCATCGGGATATCGGTGATCCCGGTGACGAGTGGTTTGTGCACTTTGAAATCGTGAAACGCGATACGCCGATGAGTGGAGGCCAGTTGTCAGTGAGCCGGAGGAAGTCGGGAATCGACATATCGCGAATCCTGTAAGCGTATGCCATTTGACATCGGAAACCCCGAAACCCCGAGGCAGAGGTTTGGATGTGGTCATATGGTGGCAGGTCGCATGGACCATTGTATATCTAGAAGGGGATAAAGCATGGGATAAGGAGCATATCGGGGATCCTAAGGACATGCACATTGTGACATCGCAAGTGCCGAAACTCCAATAGGAGTAAACTTAAAAAGGAGTTAAGGCCACGGTCACAGAGGCAGTGGTCATATGGTGGGAGCTGAGCCAGGAGGGCCAGCGCATGGAGAAAAGGGCTCATCGGTGATCAGAGATTTGGGAGAGCAAGAACTCTCGAGCACGGGAATGGCGAAACCCCGATGACCTGAAATTAAGATCAAGGGAAGAAACCATGGTTAAGTGATGAAAGTCGTGAGGGATTAGGAAGGACCTGTGGACTGGGTCAGAGTTTCTCAGTGATTCTCGAGGGAATCCAAGGAGCCGCTTCGACTCAGAAAGGGATTTTGGAACGATCCTGAGAGCAGGGGAGTTGGAGGTGTATGAACATACTCGCCTGCGTCAAATGGTTGAATGAACCATGTAGCTGAAAAGGATTCCTATAGAACTGGAGGTTACAATGGCTGATGACCCATGTATTCCGGTAGATGGATTTCTCTTTATATGGATGCCAATAATCAGATGCAGGTACAAGAGGAAGCACACGAAGATATGACCACATAGATATTTAGATAAGTAGTCATTAAGGGAGAGTGTTGGAATATATAATTCCTACTTATCTAWTRTWCTTGCTAATGTATTGAGAGGTAGAGTTAATCTCTACGYGAGTTGTGTGATCCTATTAYTAAGAGGTTGTTARAGAGTTGGATTTGTGAGATCCTTGTTTRGTGTGTGGTTGAGATATTCTCTCAACCTCCCCAGTTATCTTTAGAATAAGTTAGATCTGATAACAACCTATACACTCTATATAATAGAGTCCATTGTATTGATATTGTAAGCAATTGAATATTTGTTTATCACTCTACTCTCCCATTTTATCAATTTTTGCTAAGAAATTAAAAATACAAGTAGCCTGTGTAAATTCTTATTTTCTGAATCGTTAACTAGAAATTTGTAGGATTTCCTTTTTAAAAATATATATCTTTGACCATTCCACAAACATAATTTCCCACTTGAATCATTGATAAATTAATTAGCAAACTCTGAGTTAAGATTTTGCTACCACTGAATCTATTTCAATCCAGATATTGAATTTGATAATCGTTGTGATCTCTTTGACAAAGTGGGAGTCATAATCGATGGTCACTGTAAATCTAAATGTAAATCAGGTTAGGTTTCACTTGATCTTTGTAAATCTGTGCAAATCCAAAATCATAGGAACTTATTGTCTCTATATTTGATTTAATTATGATACTTATTGACATGCTACAAAAGTGAGGCCTGTGATTCCTATCAGTATCAAGCTATCTTCGTGGGTTGAGTATTTATTCTTCAAATTTGAATGTGTGTTCACCGCACTCCCTTTGGGTGTTAGTAACTAGATTCAACTGAAGAATAACTAGCGTTAACCAACCCATTATGTGCTTGGATTAAACAATGTAATGATAATATATTAATGAATTAATGGTATCGTTGTGTTATCATAATTTGGTAATGAAAAATTTAGTACTTAATGTATTTGAATTATTTTTCCAAGATAATTCTAATTAAATCGGAAGTATGTTATCCTTGATTAATTGAAATAAAGAATTAAAAATTTGTAAGGAATAGCGTTAAAGGAAATAAGAATGCCTATGACAAGTATTTTTGGGCATCAATGGTTATTGATTGTCCTATTTATAAGTACATTTACTATATTATAGGAATAGTACCTTGCGATGGAAATATATAAGGGATGTGTTAAATACAATGTGAATTTCCTTTTTTAAGAATTTCTTTAAGAGAACCATTCTACACGTGTGATAACAAACTCATTATAATACACTTAGGATATGAGAAAAAGGATTTAAGGATGTGTTAGAATGAATTTTCAATGGACTAATTAAATAAACTTTATTTGAAAGAGACTAAAAAAACAAAAACCTTATTCTTAGGAGACTTAAAAATAAATATTTTAAATAACTTTTATCAAAGAATACTTTAGCTTCTCAGGAATGGGAATAGTAATATAAACTTTAGCTATAATAAACAAATTATTCAGTAAAGGAATTGTGCTAAATTGAAAATTAATGGGTTTATTAATGTATTCTTTTGTTTATTGGTTGTCATTATTGTGGTATTGAGAATTTATGGATCTTAATTCTTGATGATAATTAAGGAATGATTATTTGAATTTTTGGAAATGCAACACTTACATCAATAATATAGTTTGAGTTAAAATTGCACAAATCTTTCATAAGTGGTGTGGTGAATTTTGCTTGTAACTTTGTTATGTCACTGGTAGATATTTAGACTTAGTATGGTGTGTTAAGTAGTTTGTGAAATATTTAATTGTTTGATTCTTTGAGCAGGAGGTTTATTTTCAAATTATTAAAACTTGAATTCTAGTCTTAATTGATAGACTAGGATTGGTTAAGAGAATTATATACTTCCTTGTTCCTTAGAATAGTCATCAGTCCTGAGACTTTAAAAGGTCAAAATCAATCGGATGAATCCTGGACTTGAGCATTGATTATGTGTCTTGGAGGTCTTAACCTTACAGGGTAGGTTGGGTAGGTAGAATCCTTTGTTATACTATGTGATATGGTTGATCTATTCGCAATAGTGATGTTGTAACTGATTTTATTGTGTAGTGATGTTGTGAAATATTGATGTATGTTGTTGTTTCATAATTCTTTTTGTTTCTGATGTTTCAAAAAAATAATATTACCACTACATTACTCACCTATTTTGATGTCATAGCGGAGGGGTCATTACAACAAGGAAAGGCATACCATATCATACCATGGCATGGCAAGGTAGGGCATACCATAACATACCATACCATGGCAATGGAAGGAAAGGCATATCATACCATGGCAAGGCAAGGCAAGGCAAGGAAAGACATACCATACCATATCATACCATGGCTTATAAAGGAAAGGAAAGGAATACAATACCATACCATACCATACCATACCATGGCAAGTAAAGGCAAGGTATATCATACCATAACATGGAAAAGAAAGACAAGGGAACATATGGAAAGGAATACCATACCATGTCTTGGCATGGAAAGGCAAGGCATACCATACCATACCATGCCAAGGTGACATACCATACCATACCATACCATTTCTTGGCAAGGCAAGGCGAGGCTTCCCATACCATGGAAAGGAAAAGAAAGGCAAGGCATACCATATCATACCATACCATACCATAGCAAGGCCAGGCTAGGAAAGGCATACCATACCATGGCAAGGTAAAGCAAGGCAAGGCATACCATATCATACCATACCATACCATGGCTTAGCAAGGAAAGGAAAGGCATACCATACCATACCATGGCTTAGCAAGGAAAGGAAAGGCATACCATACCATACCATGGCAACGCAAGGCAAGGAATACCATACCATATCATAACATACCATGGAAAGAAAAAACAAGGCATGCAAAGGAAAGGCATGGAATTCCATGGCATGGAATGCCATGGCATGGCTTGACAAGGAATATCATTTGCATGGGAATGGCATGGCATGGAAAGGCATGACATGGAAAGGCATTGTATGGAAATGTAAGGCATGGAAAGGCATGAAAAAACTTTGTACGTTCTACGTCAGACACAAATTTTTACATGTTCAAGATAGTTGATTCACTTCTACTCCTAGTTCTATATGTTGATGATTTGTGGATCATCGATTGCCTGACTTCGGTGATTGTTGGAGTCAAGAGGATTTTGGATGACAATTTCTTGATGAAGGACATGGGTCCACTACATTTCTTCCTTGGACTCAAGATCAATCATGATGCATCAGGCATCAAACTGTCTCAGACCAAGTATGCACAAGATCTCCTTGGGAGATTTCACATGATAGAATGCAATTCTTCCTTGGCTCCTTTCCTATCGCGAGTCAGACTTGAGGATGGCAAGGACACTCCACTGGTTGAAAACACACTATATAGAAACCTAGTGGGGATCTTTTTATATCTCACACACTCCATACCATACCTCTCCTTTGCAGTTGGAGTAGTCTCCAGGTTCATGCAGGAGCTACATGAGCTATATTGGAAGGATACAAAGCATATCCTTCGATATGTACAGGAAATAATCACCGTTGGGATTCATTATGCAATAGACTCTACATTGGACCTCATTGGGTTCAATGATTCTGATGGGGCTAGTGATAGCATTGGTCGCAAGTCCACATCTGGTTACTTGCTCAGTCTTGGTTTCGGGCCTATTTTTTGGTCGAGAAAGAAGCAGGTCACTATTTCTCTATATTTAGACGAGGTAGAGTGCATAGGGGTAGTTAACATAATCATTTAGGCTATGTGGCTACAACATTTTCTCACTGAGTTGGGAATTCAGTTTCATCGGCCTATCATCATCTGGTGGCAACCATAACACTTTGAAGTTCTACACAGATCCAAGTTAGAGGCAATGGAAAAAGCACATCAAGATCCACATGCTCTACATATGGGACTTAGTACAAGAGGGGATCATCGACCTGCAGTTCTATCCTTTAGCAGAATAGACTGCAGACATCTTCACCAAGACCTTCACTAAGCATAAGTTCCATTCTCTGCACAATCGTCCTAGAGTGAAGGACATAGTTTCGTAGCAATCGTCAGTTCTTCTTTTTACTTACATTGTACTTTGATGGGAGGGTTTCCCATGAGTTTTCCCCTCTTTCTTCATTTATTTCAATGTACCTTTTGTATTTGGGTGCCTAACATGGCCTCGTTTTCAGGACCCATTCTTTATTTTCACCATAGTGATGTTCAGGGGGGGTGTTGGAGATACTTCACATACACCTAGGATTTAATTTTCCTAAGGTTTTCCCTATGTTTATTAGTCATTATTCAATATCCTATATTTTAGGGAGAATATTCTCTTCAATTCACACTTCAATTTAATCAGTTGAGTGGAGTCTAGATGTCACATTGGCATTATCACCATGAAACATTGGGGTCATCACTAACCAATGAACATTGTCCTTAAGATCATCACCATACTACCACATTACTCATTATTCCATGATCTCCTCCTCACTTCACTATGTTTCAGTCAGTTAACCGAAGACTGATAGAGAAGTTAACTCAAACTAGGTTGCAGTTCACTCCAGTAACTTCCTGAGAGACTAGACTAGGTAGTAGTTTACTCCCGTAACTACTAGTGTGTGTCTAGATCACTCTAGACCACCACTATGGCGCATTGAATTATCCTTCAGTGTGCATTGGTTGATTTATACAGAGTATATTATGTGTAAATTATTATTCATTCATTTGGTTAATGAAAATTCTTCCATTCTTTCTCTCCTTCTTTTCTTTTCTCATATTTTCTCTACAATTGTGTATGTCAATTCTTAGGTAGATCTATTATGTGCAGGTTCAACACATTTACAAATACATCCATGGAGACATGAGAGATCCTTAAATGTTTGTATGAAATGACCAATACAAACCAAGTTATGTTCCTAAAAAGTAAATCACTTTCTGTTAAAAGGGAGGAGAATGAAAATGTCAGTGACTTTCTTTCTAGAATTAAAGAATTGAAAGACAAACTTGGTGAAAAGATCCGTAGCACACATTTGGTAATTGCAAATTTGAATGGAATGTTAGATGAATATGAAATGTTTATTACTGGTCTTGCAGCTAGAGAAAAAGCTCCTACATTTGATGAATTGGAAGTTATTCTTTTGCAAGAAGAAAAACGAAGGAAAAATATTAATTACAAGTCTTCAAGTTTAGATTTGGCATTGTTGGAAAAGGGGAAACCACCATACAAAGGAAATACATGGGAAATAAACAAGGGTGGTAAGACACCACATGCACAATGACATCAAGGTATGACACCATCAAGGACTAGTGCTGATGTTAAAAGGAATATTGCATGTTTTCACTATGGCAAGCTTCGACATTATGTGAGAGATTGTTTGAAAAAGAAATATAATGAGTCCAAACATAAAAATGGAAGGAATATTGGTCACTTTTCTGATATAAGAGAAAAAATGCATGATGATTTCAAAAAACTTAGGATATTTCTTTCAAATGCTTCCTTGTCAGCACAAATAGATGACTTAAATGCTTGGTTTGTTGATTATGGTGCCTCCATACATATGTCTTGTAATAAGGATTGGTTTGAAAAATATCATGAGACTAATAATGGTGCTATTGTATATCTTGGGGATGATTGATCACATCAAATTAAAGGATATGGTGATGTTTATGTAGCCTTTCCAAATGGTTGTGTTAAAAAAATTCTAATTTTCTTATATGTTCCTGGTATAAAGAAGAACTTAATCTCAGTTTCCACCATAGAAAATCAAGATTTGAAAGTTGAATTTGTAAAGATGCATTGTTTTGTAAAATATATACATGATCATTACAAGATCATTACAACAATGAGCAGAGTTGGGGGATTATACAAGCTTGATGTGACAATAAAGGATAATCATGCATTGGCATCTATAGCCATCAGGGATTCTAAATCTTATACTTAACTAACAATATCTTTACTCTATCAATAAAATCTTTATTATCTCATCAATCTATTATTATATCTATATATCTCTATTAGGGGTTAGGTACGAACCTCCCCAACTCCTTAGTATCTTAGACTGAACTAGAACTAGCTTTATTACTTGAACTATAACTCTTATACTTCCTTCATACTAACTCCTTACTTCTCTCAGGGAAACTACTAGAAATCTATTACTATCTAACAAACAATAGGAGTGAGGTACGAACCTCCCCAACACACAGAGAACAAAATAAATCTAGAACTCTATCAGCAACAACAACAAGCTAGAACTTCTCCATCATTAGAAACAACCGGGATCTATTACGAACTATATAAACTTATGCTTTTGTTAACAATACTCTTAAAGGAATAGATCACTTCTCAGATTATTAGGAAACTCCTATAA
>JZKD02S2073132.1:432263-467749 GCA_000966675.3 Picea glauca
AGGAGGTTGCCCCCTCGAAGAGGCTTATTATCTGATATTATCTCTTTTTCAAGGCGTTGAGCACTTTTCTTGAGGTTTTTCTATGCTATATTGATGTTTGGTTCTTAACATCCCACATCTATCACTGTGTAACTAAATAACTACCACTCCTCATCCTGTTGGTGTAAAGAAAGGAGAACCTCAAAGACAAGGATATAGCGACTGATTATTTACACTGGATAGTCATGGTTTTACTATCGTTTAACTTTGTATCTTTGACATTTAAGGGAGGCAGGTGTACCTGTCAGGAGGAGTTAAGGCTCTACCCTGGAATTAATTAAGTCTTACTAACCTCAGTCTCGACACCTCATCCTCCTATTCTTCCCAATCCTGATGCACCATCCTTTCCCTAGCACATGGCTTGTACTTCCCAGGCTATCAAGGGTGGTACTCGTCCCTCTTAAG
Source organism: Picea glauca (assembly GCA_000966675.3). Taxonomy (NCBI): domain Eukaryota; kingdom Viridiplantae; phylum Streptophyta; class Pinopsida; order Pinales; family Pinaceae; genus Picea; species Picea glauca. The sequence goes on from JZKD02S2073132.1 coordinate 432,708, forward strand.
TTTTGGTGGTCTCATTCCTGCTCTTGTGATTCTGAAGAGGAGGTTCTGTAATATGCATTGTTCCATAGCGAGGTGCTACCGCCTCTGTAGCCATCAATGGTGAAGTCTGTGGAAACATCCGACTACCTGGTAAGATTCCATGGAAATATCGTATCTTAAGTTGGAAACCCAAGGGTTCATGGTGTGGGTTATGAAAATATTTACTTCCTGTATTAGGTTCAGAGTCTACGCAATTTCTCCCTTCATTTTAATGTCAACTATGGAAGAGGCTATTACCGAGAGTCACTGCTCTATGCCACTTTGATCCTAAAGATCTATTTTGCATCCTTTGTTTGTTTTCCCATGGGATTCTTCTGGTTCCTTTTGTTTTACTCTAGGATTAGTAACTATTTCGGGAGTCACTTCTATGTAGCACAGAAAGGGTTTAATCATATGTCCTATAGAGATTCTAGGGGAATAAAAGGTCCACCGTATCTGTCCTCCACTGTGATTGATGCAATTTACTTGTAGTATAGTCGTGGTCTACCGATAATTTATCTCTTACTGAGTTGGGGTACTTTCCCAAGAATGTCTATTGTTTATATGTATGATGTCATTCCTTACGTTCTTCATTTTTGTTCGTACAGGGTTTTTTTGTTTAAACAATTGAACTTCTTGATTTCACAGTGCTATTTCCTCTGTTAAGTATTTGTTTAATTATATGGCAAAAGGGGTACCTTTGTATTAATTGTGGGACTCTGTTTGTTATGAGGTACCCACCAGAAGTTCCAGACACCACTCTCTTCTCGGCTAGAGTCACATTATAAAACTAGGCACAACAACTGGAAGCTGTGGTGTTTTCATCCCTTGAGTTAAGTAGTTCGGCATCGTTGTGGTACTCAAACTATACATTTCTAATTTAAAGTTTAATTTTGTACTTTACTAATGATTTCCTGTGATGGTTGAATGCAGGGATGCCCACTTCTTGGTGCAGGTACCAACCTCTACTCAATGTGACAAATGTACTCGGCTTCCATAAAAATGGCTCTCAACTCGCTTCTTAAATCAAGCAAGGAGGTCATGATTCTGTTCGTAGTTTTCTACTGTTAGAATTAACATCACTTTATGCACCACTTTCCTATGCCAGATGTCTGAGGGGTTTAAATTATGTTTAGTTTTTCTAAAGATCCCTTTAAGGCTATATATATATATATATATAGATATACATTCATAGTCGAGCTTGATGTATGAAAGGACTGATAGCCCAAATACTAGAAATGACAGACAACTCTAAGTATTACTTGTTTGGGAAATTCCTATATATGTTAAGCATAGTAATGGAGGAACAATAATAACTATTTTGGTAAAAAGTCTTATCTTTGGCATTCTATACATTACTTCTGTGATTTAAAGGTATTCAGAAAATCTTTAACAGTTATAATGGCCATCATTACTGGACTTTGTTGCTGACTGTATGGATAGTCCCTTGTTATAGGAAATTTTCTATTTGGACTTTACCCCAAAAGAAATCATTTGGAGGTGAGGTTTCACATTCCAAATATCTGCATTTATTTTGTAGAATCTTTGTCCTTTCGAAAGATTGTATTCCCTGAATCAATTACTCTGAAAAAAATTTGGAAACTCTTTCTGTAAAATATGAAGCAATTGTTTGATAGTTATTTTAAATGGAAATCACATAATATGTAAGAAGTGTCAAACGTTAATGATGTATTGGCGAAATCATTGATTTTCTTTCCTGTAGTATGATACTAGCATAATTAAATCATCTTATTTAGGGTAGTCTTACTCCCTGGATTAAGTTCATTCCCCTATGCTTCATCGTTTTAGACTATATGATTGAATTCTGTTTTCCTTTTTGAATTAAATTACAGAATGGAATATCCATATGCATATATCGGTTCTGTTCGTTCATTGATACATATTCGATTCTGTTTAAAGTTTGAAACATACATATGCATATAATAACTCTGTTCGTTCATTGATACATATTCGATTCTGTTTTAAAGTTTGATACATATATATGCACATAATAGCTATGTTCGTTCATTGATACATATTTGATTCTCTTTGAAGTTTGAAACATATATATATATATATATATATATATATATATATATATATATATATATATATATGCATATAATAGCTCTGTTCATTCCTTGTTACACATTCGATTCTGTTTAAAGTTTGAAACATATATATGCATGTAATAGCTCTATTCGTTCCTTGATACATATTCGATTCTATTTAGAATTTGATTTTCGGAAATAATTCCATAATTAAATCCTATAGTCTATTCACTGAATTTTAGATGAGGATATCATATGTTTTACTTACATACAGGGTCTAAATTCCATAGTAGAGGATTCCTTAAGGATGATTCCAAAATTTATGCGTAACTATTCGATAATTAAAAGGACTGTATTATTCCTAAATTTGAATAGCCTTTGTCTAGGTTATTGCATTCATACCAGCTTTAAGGATACCACTATAACAATAACCAATTCGTCCAACAGAGGGTAAAATATTGAATATTTAGGTATAGGAGAAGACTTATAGTAATTATACAATCATTAAAACAGATACTAGAACTCTTTTCTATTTAGCTATAACATGTACAGTATATCCCATATAAAATCATTCAAACAGATAGAGTTTAGAGTAAAATATTTGAACTAAACTCGCAGAGAAAAAAAAGGGAACAACCACGTTCCTCCCAACCGTAGAATCGAGCAGCCACGATTACTTGCCCGATTCACTCCCTAGCCTGACCATGAGTCCATAAGGGCGAACTTGGAAATCCCTCTATAACACTATCCTTCAATTCAGTCACTTTTTCTCCTTGCCTCACACCCTTCCAGTGTTCATAACAACAAGTGGGAAAAAATAAAATAGACTCTTTCCCAGCATACTTAGCAGCATCCTGCCTCCTCACATATGCTTATTTGTAACTTGCCTAGGTCTTTTCCCTTCCTTGGAATTTTCACAGCTTTCTAAATCCCTTATTTTAAGGGGCTGCCAATGGCCAAATCACTAATTTTCCACTTGTAAAAATCAGCCCAGGGGTAGTTCCAACATGTTCCCCGCTCATGGAGTCATGGTCAACTACTTTTAACATGGTTGTTCCATTTGCCTTCCTACAATCAATATAAAATATTATATTTTTAAACAAGTGTCATTGTCAAATAGTTAGTTGGGTCAAATCAGAGTCCTTCCCAACAGTCATACTAATTTATTACAATTAACAAATTGGAAATTCGGAATTGCCATAAATGGCAAATTTTTTCCAAATCCGAATTTACCAAAAACAAAATAATTTCCCAGAAATTTAAACTTCTAAATTATTTCATTTTGGGGGATGTCACATCCTTTCCCCCTTCAATAAAACACTTTCCTTAGTGTTCATTCCTTTCTTTGAACAATATTGGATGATATTTCCGCAAATCTCCCTCCAATTCCCAAGTGGCCTCATCAGGACTAAAGTGCTTCCATTGCACCTTTACCTGAGTGATGACTCTGTTCCGAAGTGCTATTTCTCTCTGGTCCAGAATGTGTAGGGGTTCCACCTTGGATTCGCATTCAAGTTCCACCTGTACCAAGTTCCAATCAATCATATGAGTAGGGTCGTGAACATATTTTTTCAATAAAGAAACATGAAATACATTATGAATTCTTAGATTCGCTGGCAGTGCAAGTTGATATGCTGCGGGTCCAATTAGAGCTAGTATCTCGAAGGGCCCATAGAACCTAGGTGCCATCTTGGCACAGTTTCCTATCTTCAATGATCTTTTTTGGGCTTTGACCTTCACATATACATGGTCTCCCACTTGAAACTCTAAGTGTCTTCTTTTCAAATCTGCATAGCTCTTCTGTTTGTCCTGTGCTTCCTTCAAGTTCTATTGTACCTTTCTTACCATGTTCTCCATTTCTTGGAGCATATTTGGTCCAACCATGAGTCTGTTAGCTAGGTTATCCCAACTAATTGGGGTCTTACACTTTCTATCGTACATTACTTCAAAAGGGCTCAACTTTGTTGAAGTTTGGTACCCATTGTTATATGCAAATTATACCAACTGTATATAATCCTCCCACTTGCTTGGTTTTGTTCTTACGTACATGCAAAGCATATCCTCTATGATTTGGTTTGTCCCTTCAGTTTGTCCATTCGTTTGTGGATGATAACTTGTACTGAAATTCAAGTTGGTATTGAGCCCTGCAAACAATTCCTTCCAAAAGGCGGATGTGAATTTTACGTCTCTATCTGAAATCACCATTTTAGGAATACCATGCAGTCTAAAGATTTCTTTCATGAATATTTCAACAATGTTTATAGCTTTAAAAGTAGACTTTACAGGAATAAAGTGTGAAGACTTACTGAGTTTATCGATTACAACCATGATAGAGTCATTATGTTTCTGAGTTTTACGCAAACCTATTATAAAGTAAAGTGATATAGTCTCCCATTCCCATTCTGGTACTGGTAATGGCTATAAGAGGACGGCTGGATGTTGGTGCTCGGCCTTAACCTATTGACAATCTTGGACATAGCCAAGTATTCCGCTATTTCGCCCTTCATATTAGACCAATAAAATAGTTTCCTAAGTGTTGTTATCATTTTTTGGTAACCTGGGTGGCCAAAATATGACTTCTTATGCACTTCATCCAAGATTGTTGATTTTAACCCTACTGAATCTGGTATGTAAAGTCTGTTTTTAAATCATAGCAGTCCCTTCTCGTTGATCCTTAGATCTGGTTTATCTGAGTTCATGGTATTGTTTTGTAATTCTTCCATTATTTTAGTATAGCTTTCATCCTCAATACTTGTCATCCTTATTCTTTCTTCCAGATCACTTTCTGCCCTACTAATACTCATCTCAAATAACCCATGGATTCTTCTACTTAAAGCGTCTGCTACATTGTTTTCCTTTCCCTTGATATGTCTAACCTCGAAGTCGAATTCACTTAAGAAGGCTAACCACCTTGCTTGCCTTGTGTTAAGATCTGGTTGGTTAAACAGATATTTCACCCCACTATTGTCCATTAATAATAGGAATCTTCTACCCATTATGTAATGTCGCCACATATTTAAGGCGTGTATTATTGCTTCCAATTCTAAGTCACGAGTGATGTAATTTCGCTCATGTTCTTTCAATTTTTGGGACTCATAACAAATAACATGCCCTTCCTAAGTTAGGACACCACCTAGCCCTTCTTTACTTTCATCGACACATACGGTGAAGTCTTTATCTGGGTCTGCTACTTTCAATATGGGTGGCATTGTCAATAATTCCTTTAGTTTGTTGAAGCTGTCTTGACATTTCTCTGACCAGTTAAACTTGGTTCCTTTCTTTTGTAAAGATGTGATAGGGTAGGCTATCTTGGATAACCCTTATATAAACCTATGGTAGTATATTGTGATTCCCATGAATGACCGTATAACCGCTACATCTTTAGGTACTGGCCAATCCATAATGGCTTTCGTATTTTCCGGGTCTATGGCAATGCCCTCTACTGAAATTACATGTCCAAGTTATTGTATTTCTTTATAATAGAAGTCACACTTGTCGAAATTGGTGTACAGTTTGTGCTTCCTTAACATTTGCAGAACTATTCTTAAGTGTTCCTCATGTTCCTCCTTCGTCTTTGAATAGAACAAGATATCGTCGATGAATACTACCACTAACTTGTCCAAGTACTCACTAAAAATATTGTTAATTAGGCACATAAACATGGTTGGTGAATTAGTGAGTCCGAAAGGTATGACTACAAACTCGTACTGTCCATATCTTGTCTGAAATGTTGTTTTGTTTATGTCCTTGTCTTTTATCCGAACTTGATGATAACTGGATCGTAAATCCAATTTTGAAAAGATATCCCCCCCCCCTACTTGATCGAACAAATCATTTATCCTTGGTAAGGGGTATTTATTCTTAATATTCATTTTGTTCAGTTGTCTATAATCGATACATAATCTTAGAGTACCATCCTTCTTTTTCACAAAGAGGACTAGTGCTCACCAAGGTGAGACACTTGGTCTGATATACTCTTTGTCCAACAATTCCTATAATTGTATTTTTAATTCTGTCAGTTCTGGTAAACTCATCCGGTAAGGCACCTTTGAGATAGGGACAAAACTGGGTAACAGATCTATGGAGAAGTCTATTTCCCTTCTAGCGGGTAATTCTAGTATCTCATCCAAAAACATGTCTTTGAAATCATGTAGGACAACAAAGTCTTCCAACTTTGGTTTATCCTTCTTTTCTACTAGATTTGTCACTTGGATGGCATAAACTTGACATCCTTTTCTCACACATTTCCTTAGTTGCATCGCTAAAATTTGTCTAACTGATACCGGTTTTGGTATACCTTGGGTTGTCCCAGTGGTGTCAGAATCATCTTTATAGCTAAGTATCTTTGTATAACAGTTTAATATTGCTTTGTGTCATTCCAACCAGTCCATCCCAATAATCATATCGTAAGATCCTAGTGGTAGGATGTTCAGATCGATCCTTATAGTTTGACCATCTAGGCTGAACTCAAAATCCGAAATGTAGTCAATTACTGTCCTTTTCTACCTGTCTCTAGTTGCACAAGCCATGATTTTGCATGCTTTAGTCTCTTAAGTTTATTTGAATTTACTACCTTTGGAGTAATATAACTTAATGTTTCTCCAGGTTCATTCAAAACAGAAATTCGAGTGTCATGGATTTTACCTTTGATTTCTACCACCGAGGACTAGTGGTCAACTTGTCGGTCGTCGATGGCTGCATTTATCCGATGTAGGCTGTTACCCACGTCTCCCACTGTCAAGGCTTCTTGCAGGTTATGAACAACAACTTTGTTTGTTGAACTCAAATGTGGGCAGTTTCTCCTGAGATGAGGCTCTCCACATTCCCAACACTTTAATGGCTCATGGGAGCTGTCCCCAAACCTCTTCACTCCCAGGTTTACCAGTTTTCCACTGCCTTGTGTATTTAGAGGATTGGAGTGAAAATCCTTTCTCGGAAAAATCTTTGTTGTATTCTGATAAGGAGCTGGCTGGTACCCCTTCTTCCGCTGGTTCATTCGATCATGTTTCTTATCCTTCCAGGCTTTGGGAAACTCTGCCCGCTGTTTATACTAGTCATAGCACATTCACGCTTTAATGAATACTTCACTTAAGTATTTGGGGTTTTCAAACTCAATTCTGTCCTTGTAGGACGGTGGTAGACATCTTAGAAATCACTATATTTTTACTTTATCCTCCCAGATGTATGGTACGTACCTTAGCAGATCCAAAAATTTATTTATAAGGTCCTCCATCGTCATCTGTTTGAGTCATAACTCGTAAAATTCCTTCGTCTTCCTTTCATAATAATTTTTAGAAAGATATTGTTTCTTGAAATACTTCTTAAAGTCAGACCATTCCAACTATTTCTCCTTTAGGCCCTTGGCCAATTTCAGATCTTGCCACCAAATACTGGCCTTCCCTTTCATATTGTAGATGGCCATCCTGACCTTAATGTTTCTGGAATAGTTGTAGATTTGAAAATACTTTTTGATGTCCAACAACCATGCCTCTGCTTCTTCTCCTGTCTTGGATTCTCCATCAAATATAGCGGGTTTAATCTTTTCAAATTCTCCTTCAATGTGGTCTACTTGTTTTCTTTTTCTATCTGTTTTAGTTCCATCCTTAGCTGGAGGTGTTCCTTTAGATGAACTGTCTCCTTTTTCTATTTCTGGCCCTGAGTTCTTGGAGGCTCTCTTGCTGACTTCTTCATCGTTATTATTGTCTTTTGGGATTTTCTTGGTCACTATACTGTGAAATAGGACTTCGTTTATCTCCTGTTGTTCTTGTTGTGCCTTCTTCAATTTTTCATTGTCGGCTTTAAAGATCTGTGGCTCAACAACCAGGTTCCTCATTATTTCCAACACTTTTGTGGGTGAGATTCTATCACTATTCTTCCTTGTATCTCTAGGAGCTCTTTGCTGTGGATTTTCTTCCATCCTATTTTTTGCATTGTCCCGAGTTGTCATACTTATTCACCAAAACAGAGAAAGTTTTATGTTTGTAACCACATGATTTATTAGTTTTTATCTAAAAAAAAATATATACTAAGCACTACAATGGTCCTATTCAGGCTCAATGTTGTAACTTTTGCTCTGATACCATATGTAATGAACCTCAAATTTGTCATAAAAAAAAATTCTTTGGTACATTATCCTCTAATTAACCGAATTTTAACATCTCGTAAGACGGGTGCTTACATTTCCCTTTTTGGATTGGAGTAACCCTTTGTCATACTAACTTACACATAAGAGAGGTTCCATCGAAATATAGGCATTTTTCTCACTCCTATATCTTACTATATAGATATTATTTCTTACATGTATTCACCCATACGCTAGGATTTGAATTTTCGTTTCCCTAATTAAGAGAATCGGGCTAATTGGAATTTGCACACAATTTTATAATCCCTGAGATTAATTGATTGTACTCCTACCTAGCTATATCGATATTATAAATCCAATATGTACCAAGGATGGGCTACTGCTATTAAAGACGAGTTATGAGTGGTTAACAATGTGTTTTCTCTGATGGTTTCATTTTAGTTATAATATGATTTGTCTCCACCTTAACGAACTGAACCCCGACTCGTCCTGCATCTATCAATGTGTAACTAACTAACTACCTCTCCTCGTCCTGTTGGTGTAAAGGAAGGAGAACTTCAAAGACAAAGGTATAGTGACCAATTATTTACACTAGACAGTCATGGTTTTACTATCATTTAACTTTGTATCTTCGACATTTAAGGGAGGAAGGTGTACCTGCCAGGAGGATTTAAGGCTCTATCCTAGAATTAATTAAGTCTTACTAACCTCAATCCCGACACCTCGTCCTCCTATTCTTCCCAATCCTGATGTGCCATCCTTGCCCTAGCACATGGCTTGTACTTCCCAGGCTGTTAATGGTGGTACTCGTCCCTCTTAGGTTTTGGTGGTATCATTCCTACTCTTGTGATTCCAAAGAGGAGGTTATGTAATATGCATTGTTCCATAAGGAAGTGCTACCACCTCTGTGGCCATCAATGGTGAAGTCTATGGCAACATCCGACTACTTGGTAAGATTCTATGCAACTATCATATCTTAAGTTCGAAACTAGAGGGTTCATGGTGTGGGTTATGAAAGTCTTTACTTCCTGTATTAGATTCAGAGTCTACGTTATTTCTCCCTTCATTTTAATGTCGACTGTGGAAGAGGCTATTACCGAGAGTCACTTCTCTACGCCATCGTGATCCTAAAGCTCTATTTTGTATCCTCTGTTTGTTGTCTCATGGGATTCTTCCGGTTCCTTTTGTTTTACTCTGGGATTAGTGAATGTTTTGAGAGTCACTTCTGTGTAGCCCAGAAAGGATTTATTCATACGTCGTATAGATATTCCAGGGGAATAAAAGGTCCACCGTATCTATGCCCCACTGTGATTGATACACTTTACTTGTAGTATAGTGGTGGTATACGGGTAATTTATCTCTTATTGAGTTGGGGTACTTTCCCGAGAATGTATATTGTTTATATGTATGATGTCGTTCCTTACGTTCTTCATTTTTTTTCGTACGGGGTTTTTTTGTTTAAATGATTGAACTTCTTGATTTCACAGTGTTATTTCCTCTGTTAAGTATTTGTTTAATTCTATAGAAAAAGGGGTATCTTTGTATTAATGGTGTGACTTTGTTTGTTATGAGGTACCCACCAGAAGTTCCAGGCATCACTCTCTCCTCGTCCAGAGTCACATTATAAAACTAGGCATGGCAACTGGAGGCCGTGGTGTTCTCATCCCTTGAGTTAAGTAGTCCGGTATTGTTGTGGTACTCAAACTATACATTTCTAATTTAAAGTTTACTTTTGTACTTTACAAATGATTTCCTATGATGTCCGAATGCAGGGATGCCCACTTCTTGGTGCAGGTACCAGCCTCTACTCAACGTGACAAAGGTACTCGGGTTCCATAAAAATGGTTCTCAACTCACTTCTTAAATCAAGCATGGAGGTCACAATTTTGTTCGTAGTTTTATACTGTTAGAAGTAACATCACTTTATGCACCTCTTTCCTATGCCATATGTCTGAGGGGTTTAAATCCCATTTTGTTTTGTTAAAGATTTCTTTAAGGCTATATATATACATTCATAGTCGAGCTTGATGTATGAAAGGATTGATAGCCCAAATAGTAGAAATGGCGGACAACTCTAAGTATTACTTGTTTGAGAAATTCGTATATATGTTAAGAATAGTAATGGAGGAACAATAATAAATATTTTGGGAAAAAGGCTTATCTTCGATGTTTTGTACATTACTTCTATGATTTAAAGGTATTTGGAAAATCTTTAACAGTTATAATGGCCATCATTACTAGACTTTGTTGCTGACTGTATGGATAGTCGCTTGTTATAGGAAACTGTCTATTTGGACTTTACCCCAAAAGAAATCGTTCGGAGGCGGGGTTTCACATTCCAAATATCTGCGTTTATTTTGTAGAATCTTTGTCCTTTCGATAGATTGTATTCCTCGAATCAATTTCTCTGATTTTTTTTTGGAAACTCTTTCTGTAAAATACAAAGCAATTGTTTGGTAGTTATTCTAAATGGAAATCACAGAATATGTAAGAAGTGTCAAACGTTAATGATGTGTTGGTGAAATCATTGATTCTCTTTCCTGTAGTATGATACTAGCATGATTAAATTGTCCCGTTTAGGTTAGTCTTACTCCTTGGATTAAGTTCATTCCCCTATACTTCATCGTTTTAGACAATATGAGTGAATTATGTTTTCCTTTTTGAATTAATTATAGAATGGAATATACATATGCATATATCGGTTCTGTTCATTCATTGATACATATTAGATTCTGTTTAAAGTTTGAAACATACATATGCATATAATAACTTTGTTCGTTTGTTGATACATATTCGATTTTTTTTTAAAGTTTGATACATATATATGCACATAATAGCTTTGTTCATTCATTGATACATATTTGATTCTGTTTGAAGTTTGAAACATATATATATGCATATAATACCTCTGTTTGTTCCTTATTACATATTCAATTCTGTTTATAGTTTGAAACATATATATGCATATAATAGCTCTGTTCGTTCCTTGATACATATTCGATTCTGTTTAGAATTTGATTTCTAGAAATAATTCCACAATTAAATCCTACAGTCTATTTACTGAATTTTCAATGAGGATATCATATGTTTTACTTACATACAGGGTCTAAATTCCATAGTAGAGCATTCCTTAATGGATGATTCCATAATTTATGTATAACTATTCGATAATTAAGAGGACTGTATTATTCCTGAATTCGAACAGCCTTTGTCTAGGTTATTGCATTCATACCAGCTTTAAGGATCCCACTATAACAATAACCAATTCGTCCAACAGAGGGTAAAATAATGAATATTTAGGTATAGGAAAAGACTTACAGTAATTATATGATCATTAAAACAGATACTACAACTCTTTTCTATTTAGCTATAACATGTACAGTATATCCCATATAAAATCATTCAAACAGATAGAGTTTAGAGTAACATATATGAACTAAACTCGCGAAGAAAACAAAGGGAACAACCACGTTCCTCCCAACTGTAGAACCGAGCAGCCACAATTACTTGCCCGATTCATCCCCTAGCTTGACCATGAGTCCATAAGGGTGAACTTGGAAATCCCTCTACAACAATGTCCTTCAATTCAGTCACTTTTTCTCCTTGCCTCACACCCTTCCAATGTTCATAACAGTAAGTGGAAAAAAATAAAATAGACTCTTTCCCAGCATACTTAGCAGTGTCCTACCTCCTCACATATGCTTATTTGTAACTTGCCTAGGTCTTTTCCTTTCCTTGGAATTTTCGCAGCTTCCTAAATCCCTGATTTTTAGGGGCTGCCAATGGCCAAATCACTAATTTTCCACTTGTAAAAATCAACCCAGGGGTAGTTCCAACATTTTCCCCACTCATGGAGTCATGGTCAGCTACTTTTAACATGGTTGTTCCATTTGTCTTCCTACAATCAATATAAAATATTCTGTTTTTAAACAAGTGTCATTGTCAAATAGTTAGTTGGGTCAAATCAGAATCCTTCCCAACAGTCATAATAATTTATTACAATTAAAAAATTCAAAATTCAGAATTTCCATAAATGGAAAAACATTTCCAAATCTGAATTTACCAAAAACAGAATAATTTCCTAGAAATTTAAATTTCCAAATTATTTTGTTTTGGGGGATGTCACATCGTAGGATGACCAAGTCCTTTGTTGCACAGGAAACGTCCAAAGCGCAACATTCAAAGGAAGTCTATTTTGGTCTGAAATACAAGCAACGAGAGGGTTCATTTTTCTGCGGTGGAGATCCCAGGAGAAATTTAGATCAACGACAATTGTGCATTCAGAATGTCAAATTTTCATGAGGTTTAAAGACCAAGTAGAAAACCCGAAGTTGCAAATCAAGCGTCATGCATCCTTTAGAATGGACGGTCAGGTTTTAATTCGAGAGTTCGATCTTCAAGAGTTTTGGCTTCCCCACTCCCGTTTTCCTCCAAAGTAATTTCTCCCAGAGTCAATAAATCTCCCCCACATGTCCTCCTCAAATCTAACAATGGTAGTTTACTTCAGGACTTGAGGCTTCAGGAGTTTCAACCTCTCCACTCCCGATTTCCACCATAGTACTTTTCTCCTAGAGTTCATAGATCTTTGTCACATGTCCTTCCAGATCTAATGGTGGTAGTTTACTTCGGGACTTCGGGCTTCCGGAGTTTCAAACTCTCCACTCCTGATTTCCTCCAGAGTACTTTTTTCCCGATTTCCTTCCATATCTAATGGTGGTAGTTTACTTCGGGACTTCGGCCTTCGGGCGTTTCAGCCTCTCCACTCTCAATTTCCTCCAGAGTTCACAGATATTTGTCAAGTTTCATTCCAGATCTAATAGTGTTAGTTTACTTTGAGATATCAGGCTTCGAGATTTTCATCCTCTCTACTGCCAATTTCCTCTGGAGTACTTTTCTCCCGGAGTTCATGGATCTCTGTCGCATTTCCTCCTCAGATCGACAGTCACAATTCATTTCCAAGTTTCAACGTTCATTTCAGACCGCCATGTCATCCGGGCCCGTACTACTCCATGATTTATGAAAACTCTATATCCATACCCCCCCTGAACTCCAAAGTGCCAAAGACACTTAGCACCCATAAATTCTAACGCGTGGTGCTAATCTTTCAAAGACACGTGGAATCCATCTAGCGCTAACACATGGCACTCATTTCAATCATTTTTGGATATTTCATCAGCATTTTTTGAGTGACACATGTCACCCCTCCATCCACGACATTTCAACATAGTGACATTAGGCCGCCACGTCAGCTGCGGGAGATCATCCTTTGGGAAGTGTTCTTGTTCAGTGCCAAGATTAGTGTCATCTCTAATAATGGTTACAAGGATTCTATAGTTGGCGAGAGGATAATATTTGGTGGGGGAACTAAAATAGAAGGTGTGCCCAAATCACAGATCGCGACCAGATCAACGAGCACGCTTCATTGCGGGGATGCAACATGCTCGAATGATAAAATTCTTGAGTGGTCCCTCAATTCAACCCATGATATGGAAAAAGAGCTACATGGTGGAAGGTGATGGATTATGGGCTCAAAAGTGGTGTGGTTACAAACTGCTTTCGATGGCCCCGCACTCATGTTCTTATAAAATGTCAAATCCGAGAGCATCACATGGCCACCTCCTAGGTATTAATCCTCGTTGCAATCCCAAGAAAAAAAAAGTAGTTAATGAAAAAGGAGTGGTGGTTCAAACCTTGACTCACTCCATAAATATAAGGCATGGAGGGTATGGTCATGGAGACATAACTGTCAGCCTGAGGTACCACGATGGATGATTTTTCCTGTAGGCCCATGCTAATCTAAGCTCGCTTATAATAGAAGGATACACACATAGTCTAACAAAAGGATGCACAAATGAAGAGCCTTGGATGGGATGGTTAGGGGAATATCCTAGTTTTTCCCCACTGATATGAGTATAAATAGATCAGTTCAAGAATTTTTTATGTTTGATGGCTGAGCATAGCTCCCTATTTTGTAATATTTTGATAGCAAAGTTCTTCTATGCTTATGTATGAGAACTGAGAATTACTCATTAATAAAATTCAGTTTCTTTCATCATCTTGTCTACTCTTGTGTCGAAACACTCGTGCATGGATGATCCAGATGAGATGTTGTAGTTGTATTGTAATGGAAGTTTGATTATAATGTTGCTATGATTTGTTTCAGTATTTTCTTTCACTGTCTTTTTTCCTCTTATGATGAAATGCTCATGCATGAATGATGCAGACGAGTTTTCATGGTTTTATTGTAATAGAGGTTTGATTATAATGTTTTTGTGATATATTTCAGTATCTTAAACTTAATCTCAAGAGTGCTCTTATGCCTAAGTTTTTCTACACCAAGCTTCTTGAGGGTTGGATTCTTATGGAAGTTTTGTCCACTTTCCTCACTAAATATTCCTCCTTCTCACCTTTATCCTTAAACCAATAACCAAAGTTAATGAGGACGTCATTTTATTATGCATTGCTAGTCCAGTTTCTGTGTTAAAACATTCTTATACTGAACTATGTCCATTTGAACTCCACTCATAAAACTACCTCCATAAAAATTTTGATGAGTACTGGGCTTATCCTCCTGCAGTCTGAGGGTGATTCTCAATGCTAACATTCTTGGCACCATTGCCGGGAAATGAATTGAAGACATTTCCCTGTGATTGAGTGATAAAGAAATTCTGATTTTGAAGGTGCATTAGAAATGAGTACCTCGAATATTGATACTTGCACTTGGTGACTCCACTATTTTAGTTGTGGCTCCCAAAGGTAGACACACGAGTTCTAATCCCCATCTACCTTTGGAAACACTTGAAGTTGACCCAGAGAATATTATCAAGAAAGGAAAGCTTTCTCAAGAAATATTTTCATCTAATGTTCCAAATTGAAAAGCTCCATGGGAGGGACAACATTGCCCAGATCTAGTTTTAGATGGTAAACTGAAGCTGAACACGTTATTTTGACTACTCATATTTCACCATGGATACTCCACTAGTTTGAAATGGACAAGATTTTAGCTCAGAGGTATTCCTTCTGCTATTTCTCAAAAATAGTTGGTTTCCTTAATCCACTTCCTGGTAGAGATGAATTGGAAAGTAGCCTTCCTAAATTTTAAGTAGAAGAGTGGGAGGTACCAGCTAAACACTTGTTGGATTTTCATGATTTTATTCATTAAATTTATATCGTGCATGAAGATGTTCAGATAAATATTTTCAAGTATTCATTAGAGGGGATTGCTCGTGATTGGTGTCGATCTCTTCCAATTGGAAGTATCAGCTCTTTGACAGGTTTTCATGCAACTTTTAATTCATTTTGTACAGAGTAATTTTCAGCTGAACATCTTTTTTAGGGATGTTGTGATGAGTTTTCTTTGCTCCATAAAGATTCTTCTAGTCACGAAAGATGGATTTGTGATGAAGAATTTATTGTAGAAGAAAACATTTACCATGAAGATCAAGAGGTATTGAATGATATTCATTATGATAACAATAACACAGAAACATATGGCATCATATCAGATGTATCTGTTGTTTTAAATGTTCATGAAGATCAACATGTCTCTTTTGAATATTCTAGTGTTGAAGAGCAAGTGTATTATGCAGTAGATATTTCTCCTAACTATGAAGCTGAGATAAATGATAAGCTAGTTAAAAAAAATAGGGAAGATTGCTCTCTATTTTTTCCTAGCTTTTCAGAATTGAAGGCAAATTTTGTTTGCTTCTCTTATGAAGAAAATGCAAAGAATATTTATGTTCTTGAAAAAGATTTTTTTGGCAACCCTTCTTATGATGAAGAAGTTGTTTCAAATACTAACAAAAAAAAACCAATTTTTTATGAATATCCCAATGAAGATGATGAAGAGAAGAGTTTTTTCATGGATTATTTGGAAACTCGTAGCATGGTTCATGTATATGATAATTATGAATATGATCCTTGGGAGGGCCATGAAGGAGAAAAGGAAGAGATAAATGTGCAACTTATCTCATGTCCACCACTTATAAATGAGCAAATATCACCTGGGATTAGCAATCCTACGTCAATCCTTTATCCACATGTACACATTGAGAACACCAAACAACATGTGAGAAATGATAAAATAAAGAAGGTCACTTTTTACCAGTTTAGCGTGCCTTATTATAAATTTTATGAAACTGTGGGGTTATATATGGAGTTGAGTTTTCCGAAAGCATTGGATCCTGTAAAATGATTCATCTTATCATCATTTGGGGGTATTGTCAGTGTTCCAAAATATGTTTTCATTTTGCTGTCATAATTCCCTTACTTTTATGGATCATTTGCAATGAAAAGTAGAATTATGCTACCAAACAGTTTGGGTGGCTATGGTGGAAGTTTGTTTTCACCTGGTGCATTGTAAAAATCTGTTATTTTAGGATTGCACATAAATAAAATCCATCTGGAGCATGTGTGTTTGCTTCCTTTTTATAAGTAGAGTAGTGTACATGTTATCCTGTTTCCTTTAGCAAAATGTATTTTACCTCGACTCCACAACCCGATAGCTAAGGTACTAGAAATTCTTGTTCTTGACAGCTCACATGGAGCATTCCATCCCTAGTGTAACCAAATGTTATCACATAAAGTTGTCAAAGGGTTGAAATATGACCAAGTCCTTTGTTTCACAAGAAATTTCCAATGTGTAGCATTCAAAGGAAGACTTATTTTGGGTTGAAATAAAAGCAGTGGGCGAGTTCATTTTTCAATGGTGGATATCACAGGAGCAGTTTAGATCAACAACAATCATGCATTCATAATTTCAAAGTTGTGTGAGGTTTTAAGACTAGGTGGAAGCCCCGAAGTTGCATATCAAGCGTCGTGCATCCTCTAGAATGAACGGTTGGGATTTACTTCGGGAGTTTGGGCTTCAGGAAATTTCGATTCCCCACTCTCATTTTCCTCCAAAGTAATTTCTCTCGAAGTTGATAGATCTCCATGACGTGTCCTCCTCAAATATAACAATGGTATTTTACTTCGATACTTCAGGCTTAAGGAGTTTCAGCCTATCCACTCCCGACTTCCTCCAGATTAATTTTCTCTTGGATTTCACAGATCTTTGTCATGTATCCTTCCATATCTAATGGTGGTAGTTTACTTCGGGACTTCAGGATTTTGGAGTTTCAACCTCTGTGCTCCCGATTTCCTCCAAAGTAATTTTCTCCCGGAGTTCATAGATCTTTTCTGTTTGTTCTTCTAGATCTAGCAGTGATAGTTTACTTCAAGACTTCAGGCTTCGGAAGTTTCAACTTCTCCACTCTTTATTTCCTCTGGAATACTTTTCTCCTAGAGTTCAAAAATATTTTCCACGTGTCCTTCCATATCTAACAGTGGTATTTTACTTCAGGACTTTGGGCATCGAGAGTTCAAGTATCTTCAGTCTCGATTTCCTTCGGAGTAATTTTCTCCCAAAGTTCACAGATCTTTGTTGCATGTCCTCCTCAAATCGACGGTCACGATTCGTTTCCAAGATTCAACATTCATTTCAGGTCGCCATGTCACCCGGGCACATACTACTACGTGAGTTATGAAATCTATATATGGAGACACCCCCCCGAACTCCAAAGTGACGAAGACACTTGACACCCATTAGTTCCGATGCATGGTGCTCATCTATCAAAGACACGTGGCATACATATAGCACTGACACATGGCACTCATTTCAAGCATTTTTGGACATGTCATTAGCCTTTTTCGAGTGACACGTGTCACCCCTCCGTCCGTGACATGTCAGCATAGTGACTTCAGACCACCATGTCAACTACATGAGATCATCCTCTGAGAAGTGTTCTTGTTTAGTGCAAAAATTAATGCCATCTCTAAGAATGGTTAGAAGGATTATATAGTTCGCGAGCGAATAATATTTGGTTGGGGCACTAAAATAGTAGGTGCACCCAGATCATAGATCGTGAATAGATCAATGACCACGCTTCATTGAAAGGATGCAACATTCTCGAACGATAAAATTATTGAGAATTCCTGCAATTGAAACCATGGTATGGTGAAAGAGATACGTAGCAAAAGGTGGCGGATTGCGGGCTCAAAAGCGGTGTGGGTCCAAACCGCCTTCGACAGCCCCACAATCACGTGCTTATAAAATGTCAAATCTGAGAGAAAGATGTGGCCTTCCCCTAGGAATTAAGCCTCGTTGTGATACCGAGAAAAAATAAGTAGTTAATGAAAAAGGAGTTGTGGTTGAACCTCGACTGACTCTATAAATATAAGGCATGGAGGGTTTGTCTGTGGAGACAGAACTATTAGCCCAAGGTACCATGATGGATGGTTTTTCCTATAGACCCATGTTGATATGAGCTCGCATCTAACAAAAGGATACACACATAGTCTAACATAAGGATTCACAGATGAAGAGCCTTGGACGGGATGGCCAGGGAACTCTCCTAGCGGTTTTCCATTGATCTGAGTATAAATATATCAATTCAAGAATTTGTTATGGTCGATGGTTGAACAGAGCTCCCTATTTTGTAATAGTTTGATATCAGGGTTGTTCTCTAGTTATGTATGAGACTTGAGACTTTCTCACTAATAGAATTCAGTTTCTTTCATCATCTTGTTTACTCTTTTGTTGCAACACTCATGCATGGATGATCCAGACGAGATGTTGTAGTTGTATTGTAATAGAGGTTTGATTATGATGTTTCTATGAGTTGTTTCAATATTTTCTTTCGTTGTCATGTTTCCTCTTATGTTGAAATGCTTGTGCATGGATGATCCAGATGAGTTTTCATGGTTGCATTGTAATGGAGGTTTGATTATAATGTTGTTGTGATATATTTCAGTATTTTAAACTTAAGTTCAAGAGTTCTCTTGTGCCTAATTGTTTCTGCACCATGCTGCTTGAAGGTCGGATGCTTATGGAAATCTTGTCCACTTTCCTCACTAATTATTCCTCCTTATAACCTTTATCCTTAAACCACTGACCGAAGTTGATGAGGACCTCATTTGTTGATGCATTGCTAGTCTAGTTTCTGTGTTAAAACATTCTTATAATGATCTATGTCCATTTGACCTCCACTCATAAACCTACCTCCACAAACATTTTGATGAGCACTAGGCTTATCCTCCTACAGTGTGAGGGTGATTCTCAGTGCTAACGTACTTCACAGGTCATTTTGATTCATATTGGGCTGGAAATCCTGATGAAAAAAATCAACCACAAGTTATGCATTCAGAATTGGATTCAGGATCATGTCCTAGAGTAGGAAGAAACAACCAATTGTTTCTTTGTCATCAAATGAAGATAAGTACAAATCCCTATGAAGTGCTACTTGTGAGGAATTTTGGTTGAGGTAGGTTCTTGAAGATGTCGGAAAAGTAAAAAAAGTGCCAACAATTATCAAATGTGATAACCAAAATTCCATCAAAGTAGCCAAAAATCACATGTACCATGCAAGATCGAAGCATATTGAGATACGATATCATTTTTAAGAGATAATATATAGTGAGGAAATTCATTGAGTCTATTGTAATATTGATAATAATATGACTGATATTTTTACAAAGTTTCTTGGAAAGGAAAAAATTGAAATATGTAGAAATCAGTTAGGAGTTGTAAAGAACTCATTTCTCCATTAAGGAAAAGTGTTAGAGAAATAATGTTGAAATAAATGAAACCATTTGATTTCCCACAGAGGTTATGAAAAACATTTGGATTTTCATTATCCTGAAATGTATGTCTGATTTATTTATAAATGATTAAATCTCGAGAGATGAAATGTGTGTGTGAGAAATTAAACTCACAAGTGTCTCTTCCTCCCTGTGGGCTATGCATTTGTATTAACTATGTCAAAATTTGGAATTTCATCTTTTTAATAGAAACTTTTCCCATAGAACTTTACTCCTCACTGTAAAAATGGGACAATTTAAATGCCCCATAATAAATGCTTTCACCTACCCACACTTGAAATTAATAAAGGTGAATTGATTGGATTGAACTACTCATACGATTAAAAACATTGAATTTGTATAAACACTAAACCAGTTTAATCCCATTGACACATGGCACACACATTGAGAGAACTAGAGTAGATCCATATCATGCACAGAGAAAGTTCAAATCCCTCTAAACAAAAACGTTTTCTAGAAAGAATATATCACTAATATATACAATATTGTCCATAAGTATGAATTATATCTACTTCATGAAAATGAATTATGTACATGCATTAGTCTTGTTCAAGGTAAATAATTCTAACAACTTCACCGAAATGAGAAACTATCGGTGACTTCATGAAAATGAACAACCAATTGTGAACAATGTGGCCTCTGTTGGACATATAATGTTTCTAATATGGATCTACATATAGCCATACATTTTGAAAGAAAATGTCTCTAGGTGATCCATCTCTTCCCACATTTCCAATATCCATCTGGGTTGAGTTTCTCTCATTTTCAAATGAGTATCAATGTTGGGCCCTTCATCAACATATGAAACTAAAATTATCTAAAATTTATCTCTCTCTTGGGAATTGTTGCTAGACAAAGTAGTGAATATTATTTAGAATGATATGAAGGAATGATGGTTATCCTTTAAGAATCTAAATAGAGTTAACTAAGATCTTCTTTTTTCTCTATTATAACCACTGAATATAACTCAACCCAATCATAATTGTGTGATTGTGTGTAGAGGGGATTTTTACAGCTCACCCTAAGTATTATATATATATATACAAACAAATGTTTTCTACATTTAGTATGAGGTAATTGTGCAATTCCTTAAGTGCAATTAGTATGAGGTAAATGTACAATTATTTATGAGGTTCAAGTTTCTTTTTTTACGCTCATGATCCAACTCAATTATATTATTTATTTCCTCTTTGATGGGTTTGATATCCAATTTATTTTCCATATTAATTCGGGCCACATTGTTAGTTAGTTTTTCTTATAGATCTTTAATCATATCGTTCAGGTTGAGATTCTATTCAACCTCTCCATCTTGGGTTGATTAATTTTTTTTTCCATTTCATGTATTCTAGCCCTCACTTTTTGAAACTAAGTCACAAACCCTAATATTATTTTCTATTTTTGTATCTAAATATTGACTTTTAACAATCTAAATTTGTTATCAAGCAGTGCTTCTAAATTTATATGGAGTTATGCTTCTCTTTCTTCTCTCCTTTTTTCTAATGATTTTATATGTCCAGAAAGGTTCTCTAGGGAAACTTTGCTAGGCCTCCCATTGAGAGGTTGAGGTATTGAAATATATGGTGAAATGTTCATATTGAAAAGAAAAGAGAATAAGAAAGAGAAGGTACTTATGCACCCCATTTACGAACCACATAGAACCACAACCCATATTTTAGACCTCCTATCTAATTCGTTCAAATTCACTGCATATATAAACCTCCATTCAAATTTAATGTGTGTGTGTGTGTGTGTGTGTGTGTGTGTGTGTAATTCAAAGTAAAACATTTTTTATTCCATGAATAGGTTGTTTCTACATTTTTTTTGGTAATATAAGACTTTCTATTCATATATTAATATTATGTACAAAAATTCCTACTAACAAACTAGGTCCAAAAAGATAACCAGGATAAAAAACCAAGCCAGAAGGAAAAAAGCAGAGGGCCTACCCACGAAGGGAAACCATACCAAGTTTTAGAGATAGTCATAACATCTTAATAGTTTTGGAGAAACAAAGATACTAACAGTGTATATAAATGGCTACATAGATAATCAAAATAGAGAAATCTAATTGTCTGAGCTGGAATCCTCGGATAGGACTTGACTGTAACACATTGATTCCCTTATATGGATTTATAAAGGATGGGGCATCAAAATAATTTATTTCTTTAAGCATCCCAGATCCTCTCTTTGAGGTCTTCATCCTCTTTTTCTCATCAATATATTTCCAACCACTATCGCCACGCTACAATCCAAGCTCCTGATCGGAAGTTATACACTTCTGAAGTTCTGCGAGCCTCATTAGCCAAAGGCCACATGGTGCCCACATGGATCCTCCTCACATGTGTCATATCCAAGTTTCTACATCCATAGTGTAAATTCCATCCATTCTTTGATCTAGGGATGAGGCTCATTCCCCATTGAACACTTAAGCAAGGGAAAAGTTCGACGTTCAACACTTCAGTGCTCGACACCTCTTTTTTGTTATGCACACATATCCTCTGAAGTCCTGAACTCCCGAAATTCTGAAATACTTCCACGTAGCTCTGGACTTCAACCCATTTCAACTTACCTTTTAAACCATGCTCCAAACCTTTGGAGTCCCAAAGCCTCGGACTCCCGAAGGGTCCCCACCTACACGTGGTAACGTGGTATACATAGGGACAAGTACAGGTGGGTTCAGCCCTTCGATGGACCTAATTCCAACACTAGACCATATCAATCTTTCAAAAGTCTTGTAATATTACCATGTAGCTCCGGTCTTCGAGCCTTTTGGTCTCTCCACGATGCTACACCCCAAATCCTCCAAAGTCCCGAACTCTCGGAGTCTCAAAGTCTTGGTTACATCACCAAATAATTTTTCTTTCCAAGCGGGAACGTACTACAAGCTGACACGTGGTGAGGTTTAGGGGTGATAAGTTCCCTCGTCGGGGGGTGACATGTTTCACGTTCTAATGGGAGGAAGGGTTTGCAAAACATTTATGTCCAAGTGACAAATGGCACCTCAATTGTGGGTCCTTGTCACCCTAGGTGACATCAATGAGCCACGTTGACCCCTAATCCAACCTTCTAAAATTCCTCTAATCTCACGTTTAATATTTGTCCACGTAAACCCCTCTATCTACGACTCATGTTACTTCAGATATTAGGCATTCGAGAGTTTCTCTATGCAAAATCCTTGTTACTCCTAGTGTTGGTCAAGATCAGTCTCAGCATAGCCTAGATCTAAGGTTCAGGTTCTA
Source organism: Picea glauca (assembly GCA_000966675.3). Lineage (NCBI taxonomy): Eukaryota > Viridiplantae > Streptophyta > Pinopsida > Pinales > Pinaceae > Picea > Picea glauca. Next base: position 455,738 of record JZKD02S2073132.1, read on the forward strand.
GCCACATGGACCCATAGATCCACGACTCTCTTTACTTTGTGAATTCGACCTTTGCAATTTTTTCAATGCAAACTCCTTGTGACTCCCAGAGGTGTTCAGTGACGGACTAACCCCCATCCATATTGGAAAGTCACAAAATAACCCAAAGCTCCCCTAGATCATTAATTCGTGTCTTTGGATTTCGGGAGTTTAGGTGTGTAGTTTACAACCTCCTCCCAGAGTACTAATTTTTCACACTACCAGATATAACAACACGTGTCCCCTATCTATTGATGACAGAGATTTACTCCATCATTTGCGACTTTGAGAGGCTTCACATATTGAATGCTCTTGTCCAAATTCCTCTGGATTGTCAATCCTCTGAATCCAAAAGTCTCCTTCCATGTGGCCTCCACACATGGAAACATTAACACTTGACACGTGGGTCCCCAAGTTCTCTCTACGTAACATACAGTCTCTCAATTGAATGATCGAGAGGGGTCCCAAAGGATCCATATATCCATGGTCCACATTACCTTATGACTCCTGAATTTAGTGGTTTTGACATTGCAACACCCCTATCCTCCTAAAGTAGTCAACGTCGAACTGACTACCTTGTAGATTTGACGGTTGGGATAGTTCCTGGGCATCCTCAAATCTACAACACAGATTATCTTTGGGATCCATGACTTTGAAGGATCCATTTCCCTTACGAATAATACTAAAATTCATTAAAGTTGCAAAGACTAAGGAGATTGAGGACTTAACGCATGTGCTCCTTCTCCAAGTCTAATGGTCGTGAAAAACCTTGGATTCTCCCAAATTGATCTTGTCTGCTCGTCTCCCAAAAAAAAGGATATTTCATTTCGAGACTTAAACCTCACTATCCTTCTTGATCTTCGTCAGTTATGAAGGACTTAGGCATGAGAGCATGTTTGGTGCTCTTTCTCCTGAGCCCAAGGCTTAGAAGAACCTTCCACATACCCCTTGCGCTCCTTCACCCAAACTCTGGAACTTAAGAGATTCTCGATCTCTTCTCACCTCACAAAGACTCTGTGCAAAAATGCACTACCACTCTTGAGCTTAAAAAACTCCTTTTTCTAGGATATTCAAAACAACCAGAAGTATAGATGTGCATATGTGAAACTGTGTCCAAGTTCAATGACTTTACAGTTCCATTGATTTAAATTAAGCTACCACGGGGCCAATCATTTGTGAGTACAACCATGTATGAACCATATAATTTATTACTTTTCTAAATACATAATCAAACAGAAATAAAAGGACCACGGTCTATCCATCAAGCCAACATGCACATCTCTGAACAGTCATAGGATATCCAACTTTATTATATGGTTACATTTCAATTACACAGGGTAAGAGAATACTTATCTATTATAGGTTGCAACCAACTAACCGACTGTTGGTGTTCTCCTTTCCACCCAACCATAGGCTCAAAGGAATTCATTATGAGTGCTCTATCGATGCCTGTTCCAAGCCATGATATCACTAGGTAACTATGTAATTTCTCAAAGACCTTCTCTTAGTCACATCGTCCCTACGAGATTTATCAGATGCTTCCCCAACATCAAGCTCATAATCTTTCTCTTTTCTTCTTCATTTATGGGTCATGTGTTCCCTTATATGTATGATTTCTTGCCTGGTGTCTCTCATGATTTCTTTCCTGGTGTCTCTCATGCTCACGCATCCCCTTCCTCTCAATTGTTTGCATGGGTCTATCCCCTTGCACGCACACCCTTATTGGGAAGGTTCTTCCTTGTTATGTTATGTTCCTTATGTCAAAAGGAAACTCAAGTCAGCCAGGTCGTCCAGACCTCGTGGTACTTCAAGACGACATTATTTAGTCAGAAAATGCTTCCATTCATGGGGTGGATGATGGTTCAAACACCGATCCTTTCCTTCATTATATAATTTATCTCCTTCGGATCCAGAGAGGGTTTGTTATTCCCAACAAGGGGAAATTTGGGGTCATACACATAATGAACCTTCTCCATAGTTTTCCTCAGTCTTTCCTCTAGTGATATCATGGCCAGTACTTCAAGGCTTCACCCCCACAGTCAGTCATTGGAAATATAAACAATAATACATTTACATTTTTCACATGCCTTAGCGTGGTAATCATAATTAACGATTAATTGCAAGTTGGGGGAAACATGGGTATTACAATCCCCTCCCCCTTAAAAGGAACATTGTCCTTAGTGTTATTTCTCAGTAACACTTGTTGTACTATTGTAAGTTGCCTGCTTCACAAATCCTAATCCTCTTCTTTGGCAATTTCCTTTCCAAACTCTTAAATTTCATCTCTTACCTTCAATAATCTTTGGACAACAAGCATATTAATCATAGTTTCATGCGAAAACATTTTATTGTTGCATAAAATTCAAGAAAAAATTTGTAACTTAGCACAATACTCATTTTTGTGGTTCATGGATTTGTATCCACATGGTTGTCTTGTCATCTAGGCATAACTATTTTTCATGGATATATCCCATTGTGTGCATGATCCCAATCCATAGTTTTCAAGGATAATCAAAGTCTCCTCTTCCTTGTGGTCACTCACCCTCCAGGCCTAGGCTCAAGAATCCCCTTCTCTGCTATAAAATTCTTTGGGTGATCCATCTTGTATTACCAAGGATTTCTGACACAAGAATACCTCTAAATACTTCATTGATCCTTACAATCGAGGCATCCCTCAAACTTGCTCTACCGAGGTGTCCCTTTGGCTTGTGTTACCACAACACAACATGTTCTATGGTGATCATGTCTTACCATGGGGTTCTCATGTCTCAACAATTGCATATTTCATGCTTTCTGGCTTGAAAACCTTCACCTGTCCTCCATAGACAAATATTTTTCATCTCACCTGTATCACAGGCATACAAAATTATGAGAAATTTCATCAATTTCAAATTCAAAATTTTCTTGGAATTTTGTCACCCACATATTTTCCAATTTCCTTATTTATTTTCATATATGTTCCACACAGGAACCAAATCCACAAATATGGGGATTTCCTCCCCATATTAGTTTGTCTCAGTAGGAAATTGGTCCTCCTTATGGACTTACAACACTGCCATACCCAAGACCTTTTTCTTCCTACAATTCATTCTTCGCACAACCAAACAAACTGTTAGTTTCTCAAGTATATATATATATATATTCTCACAACACATTTAAAATGTCATCACAATCATTTCTTAACTTGTGCATTCTATCTGTTTCATCACATCTATACAAACATGGAAGGAAAATTCATTCCTTACATATGCATCATTTCATCCTACTAGGATTTTCAAAATGTAATTCAATCATTAAGTGAACTTAATCCACAGTTTTAATATCTATGGACACATTCACACCCAATGCACCCTTGCATTGATTTTTAAGTTGCCACATTTGGTGACAAGCACTTCTCCATGGTATGTTGGATCTTAGCCAAGCTCTTCACAATATGGATTATTCATTCTCATTCATTATTGCAGTAGGACTATGCTTCCTACTACAGGTTGATCACGATCCCAAATTAGTGCACATGAAACTAAATGTTTCTCTTGAATGCACCCAAGTATTTTTCCTTCATTAGTAACCAGGGTGCCAACACTCATGGCCACCAAATTTTTTTTTTTTTTTTAAACCTATATAATGTAAGTAAAATGTTGGAAGGTCCTCCTTCCCCAATGGAAAAATCCATTGTCTCCCCTTTATGAAAACATGGATTTCAATAAAGAAATATCATGCCATGTGCTAGCTATGAACACCTTTATTCCCAATCTCCCTAGATTGGTCATTGTACCCATGGTATTCTTTACTCATGGATTTTCTTGCAAGTATTATAACTCATCTTTGGATGGCATAGACTTCCCCTCTTTATTATCCAGGTTCTTTTCTAGAATCCTACCCTACTTGGGTGTCAATGGCATACAACAACCACTTAATGTTTATTTGCATAGCATTAAGATAATGCTTTATGAGGACTTATTAAGATATTACCCCATCAATAGTGCTTTATGGGGACTTTTAAGGTCCCTTCAACAATATTTTAATGACAACCTTATCATAGTCATCCTCTGCTTGAGGTTTTCCATCATTGGCAATTGTCTTCCTCAATAGTTCCAATTCCTTTATACACATGCCATACATCATAAATATGTTAATTGTCATGTAAATTTAAAATGCAAGCACCGTAGCTTTTAAATCAATAAAACAATTTTCATATATTTTTGAGCATATCTCTACACACCTCGTTACATTAACCTTAATGTTTTCACGAGTGCAATACAAGAAATTCCCAATTGTTTATAAATTCATTCAACCATCATCACTGTGGTGTCAAAGCATTTAGTTTTTATTAGCACACTAGTTTCTCATTCCAGAGAAAAATATAATTTACAACAAGAAAGTAGTTAAGGGCTCTTCCCCTTTTTCCAATTCCTTATACATAGTTTGGGACTTTCAGTCCAACTAGGTTATTTTCCAAGGCCTCGCCGCCTTTGCTTAATATGGCTTCAACCAAGCCTATTCATTCAGAATTACTTACTTATTCTCCCTTGTCCAGTTGTACTTGTTCCTACAACTGCTCTACTCCTTGAGCAACCTTGGTTAGGATTTACCCTAACCTTTTGGGATAAATCAACATGCTTTAAAAGGAAACCTTTCATTCTTAATGAATGATGAACATGTGCATTCTGCACATTATTATTCAGTTATTAGAGTGGTCAACATTCGTTTTTTATTCTTCCATTCATGCATGATGTTTTAAAAATGTAATACAAGATCCTTATATATATATTCTTATATATATATATATAGGTTTGTAGCTCACTGCTCAATTCTCAGCAGTCATTCAGGTTGTGACTTTGTTCTCCTGAGATTACCTTGAAAGCAATGCTCTCACAATGAGATCAAATATCAGTCAAGCCTGTAGTAGAGTCGAGCCGTCCGCGTGTATGGAAGCAGTAGAGCCGAGTCAAGACTATATGAAAGCAAGGAGGACCGCATGCAAGAATCGACAGAGGTTCTATTCGATGCCTGTGGAGACCGAGTTTAGGAGTGGTAAACACCTATGGAGACTCACAACCGAAGATTATAGTAACCTGTGTGAAAGACCCTGCAATTGTTGCTGTGGAGAAGCTCAGCCACAGGATAAAAATAAGTATTTATTATAACTTTATTATAAGTTTTGAAATGCTCCACGGATGTGTAAATCCAAAGAAGAGAACGTGAGTTTTATTTTAAGTTTCATCTATCATAAAGAAATAAAAAATAAATAAAGTGTTTTATTTGAATCAGTTTAATTTTTTGACGGAGGTCATATAATAAAAAAAGGCTAGAAAGGATTTGTCATTAAGTAAGATCATCCCCAGTTCAGAAGAAGATAGTAATCCAAGATGAAGGCAAATTCAAGAGAAAAAACATATTACGCATCGTGACCAACAAATCGATGAAGAAAGTCCATGAAGAAGAGTCGTCATGGAGAAAGCAAATAGTCTACAAGAAAGAAAATCGAAAGAGTCATCATGGAGCAAATAGTAGTTTCCAAGACATAAGATCGAGGGCCACAAGACAAAATTATTGCCTAAGAAGTAGATTCCAATGAATAAGAGTCGTTGTGGAGTGAATAGTTTGCAATACAAAAGATCGAATAGTTTGCAAGACAGAAGATCGAGAGCCGCAAGACAAAATTATTGCCTCTTCCATTATTGAAAAGAAAGAATCCATTTTATGAACAACGTCAAGACAAAATTATTGCCTCTTCCATTATTAAAGAGAAAGAATCCATTTTATGGACAACGTTTCTGCATTATTGAGTAGTAAAAACTGCATTTTCATTCATCAACAAATACATAAGAAATGAATTGTTTTAATTTGAGGGGTGCATGTTCGGCTTTACCCGACATCCGAGTAGACACCCCAGTAATTTTTTTGGTCTAAGTTTTTTGGTCCCATTTTTAAGAAGTTGTGAGATTTGCTATAGGTAAGCTTTGTTCCCCTTGTTTAGTAAGCCCTCATCGAATCAAGCCTACATAGGTCAATATGTGATCATGTAGCATGTATCATTGGTTTTGAGTAGCATGAATCATTGTCCATGATACATCACAACTATAGGCAAACTTTGTTCCTCATGTTCAGTAAGCCTTGATTGAATCAAGCCTGTTATCCCTGATTTCTAGGGATAGCTAGGAGATCATGTCTCGAGGCCAACAGGTCCTAGACATGGAGTAATGAGAGTAGGATTGACCTGAACATGGCTCTGGAGGGCCCATGCTTTTCTTCTTTAATCAGACTCGTCTTGTCAGTAGCAGCAACATCCATCACCATCGGCTTGGTCTTGTATCAGAGAAGGCTCTTGCTCCATGAGGTAATTAGTCTAGGTATCATGGTATGTGTCACTTTTGATCATTATTGACGAATTCTTGGATCTTACATTGACCCGCTTGACCATGCTTGGGTAGATTGACTGGGTGCCCTAGCAAGCCTGTACCCATAGGTTTTGGTTTTTAGCTGGGGGGTTTCTAAAGAACCATCATCTGCTCCCATCATACCATCACCTTTCCATCTTGTCTCCCACTCATCTATCCCATTCCCCTTGTTTGGGCATTAGGATGATCGTTTTGTGGGGTTGCACCTGGTAAAAGATAAAAGCCTAAAAATGAAACCTCGAGATGCTTCACCCAGGGATCCCTGAGAAGGAAATAAAAAACCCATAAGGTAAAAGCAGCTGGTAAAGGATAAAATCCTAAAAATGAAACCTCGAGATGCCTCGCCTAGGGATCCCTGAGAAGGAAATAAAAACCTCTGAGCAAGAAACAAGAGGGACCTGAAAAAATAAAAAAAAAGACATAATCAAAAGGATAGGGGGTCTCATCACGAGCTAACCAATTATGTTCATGGTTACCTAATAGCATGAAATTGCCACCATCTGGTTACCACGCCAAGGCAGTGACCTTTGGTTGAATGGCCGAGGTAAAGGGGTACTCATCACGAGCCATTATTATCATCGTTATGAAAGTACTTGTGGGTAACACTATCAGCTCTGGTCACCATGCCAAGGCAGTGTCCTCTGGTTAGCCCTTGAATAAAAAGAAAAAGAAAAAGAAAAAGCTAATAAAGAAAAGATTAAAGGCAAAAGGGACTTGGAAAAATTTGGATCCATGACAGGTAGAGCTCGCCTTATACAAAGGCACCCATAGGTAATATCATTCATCCCTAGCTCTCACTCTACCCGTATGTCTGGACATCCCTTGAACCACTTCACCTCGTTTACATGGCTTGGATGAAACCCCTTGGAAACTTTCCTTTCCTTATGGATACTATCCCAATAAGTTATCCTGTCCTTTTTCTCAACCTTGTATTGTAGGTTTTTGTAGAGCCTTTGAGCTATTGAATGATATATCAGGGATTTTATGCATATGTTTGATAAAATTGATGATGAAATGAGATTGAAATTGCTATGATCCCTATGAATAATGAGCCCATGGAGGGCATAGTTTTTTATGTGTAGGACCATGCCCGACGGACAGGTACCACGTGGACCGGTACACATGGGGAGATGATTAGTTCGGACTTCCATGGGGCTGAAGAGCCCATCAAATGATTGTGGAGACCCCATCAGGGGCAGAGATAGGACAGTGTTTGACCGAGGTCTTGCACCAGAGAAGAAGAGGACGTTCCATCAGGGGCACTTTGGTTGAGCCAGACCTAGGGGGATTGACCCACTTGTAGTGGAACGTTGGCCCTAGATGAACCAGGATGACACCAGGAGGATTGTGACATCATCATGAGCATATGGCAGATGGACATGGTTGTTGGCACGTGTGGCAGTTTGGAAGATCCCAAGAAGGGCTAGCGTCTGGCTTCTGGATGCTGCACTAGCCCCAAAAAGGCCTAACGTCTCCCTCACGACGGCTTGACGTCTCACGTTTTTCTCATATAGGGTTTTAAAAGAACATTTAATGTAAAAATAGTGTGATTTTGGTTGAAAGCCTTGTCGGCTAATTTTTATGACCTAAAATTAATTAAAGGTCATGATACAGTATATATTGAGGATTTTTATCCTCATTTTGGAATAAGACACAACTCCCTGTCCTAGTGAGATCTAATTTGTGTGCCCTACTTGGGTATTTCATCTTTCGAGTGAGGTGCACTTGTTGAAGGAAGGCTTTTCTTATCATTTTTGGCATTTCTCTTAAAGGAAGGTTTACAACTAGGGTTTGCAATGTTATTTCATCATGATATGTAAGTGTTTTTTCTACAAAACTTCTTAATTGAATGGTTGTAGTCTTATATTCTTGCATTTATTATAATTTTTTCTGATTTTAAAACCATAGGGGACAAACCCACAAGTACGTTGTTGTCTCATGTCCCCTAAAGAGAAATTCGCAGTCATTAATTCTTCCCCTGTGCTAGCCATGCCTTCTAAAAGTCAAGAAGGATGATACATCCTAGGCCTAGGGTATCTACACCTAGGTCCATCCTGCTTCTAGGGTTTGGTGATAGGGCCTTTCCATTGCAACACTCTCTTATCTTGATTTATCTTTTATACTAGTCGTTTTGCCAAGTTTAACCTAACGAAGGAGGAAAGAGAACGAGGCCTTACTTAAGAAACACCAGAGTGAGCCTCTTTCCCCTAGGGCTTTGATTCTGTGGCCCTGTCGTTGCAGCACTTCACAACCTTTCCCTCTAGTTCTTAGCCTATTCCCTTTAACCTTTGTGCCCTCTTATAAATTGACTCCATTTACCCTTAGGCACTAATCTCAGGTCCCCAACATTGAAGTGATAGTGGTCGTCCCCAACGTTGAAGTGATAGTGGTCAAACAACTCTTAAAACTTATATAATTTGAAACCCTAACTAACTACTAACCCTAATAAGGTTGACGTCATCCTTGGTTATTCCATCTTGACACAACATTTTTTTTTGATAAGAAATTAGATGGTGTTTTAAAGAATTTATTGAGTATGGGATTGATTGGATACATTGTTTGCTACATCATCTCAATATTTATTGATGAATTGATATTGTTCCATTGCTATATTAATCAACATTGATCTCATCAATATCTATTGTCATAATTGCTAATATATTGATATCAGATAGTTATATGAAGTACTAACCCATTGAATTATAGCTTGCATATATTGTTTTTCTATTGTCTTGTTCCGGGCAGGTGTTCTCATTTGGGGCGACACTTCATTATTTATTGTTTAGCCAGACTATCTGATCTTGGTGGTAACCTATGAGGAGGGACTTTTACTTTGACCTTTATACCTTGGCCTCTGCAAAACCCTAGGTTACCGAGGACGTCTCCCCTGGGCCTAACCTCCCTAAATAGAAAGAACCTTCCCATTGTGGTGACATTGGGTGGGGTAGGTTCCTGTTATGCCAGTTTAGCCTCTATCTTCTAGCCATTTGACCTAGCTACAAACTGTGTGATAACATTTTGGCAACATTGCTAGGGAACACTGAGTCAATTTTCCTCAAACGACAAATATTTTGGGTAAGCCTTTCCTCAGAGACCTTTTCTTACAAGCTTACCTCGCGACTCCACTAGGGTGTTTTTTCCCCTTTTATTTGGTAGTTTTAAGTAAACTATCTGGCGACTCCACAAACTAAAAGGAGATTCAATAATCCTCCTTTTTCTTTCAGAAGGAAGCCTCCCTTAAACTCTCCTATTTTCAAATCACTTTTTGGGAAGAGCCTTCCTTTAAGAATCATGTCTACTTGTCAGACTGCTACAATGAACCCAGCCAACAATCAAAGACAATGGTCATCTACCCTTTTCAGGCCGTTAGACATGTTATCCATACCAGACTACCCTAGGAAAATGACAGCTAAGTATGAGAAGTGGTTTCCTAAATTCATCGGTATTGATGTCATCAGTGCCAAAGAGAATATGAGAAACTTTTGGGCATTCTTTCAGCTTCACCCCATCAGTGATGATGCTGAAGATTTGGTCATGAAGTTGTTCTCCGCTACTCTCTATGATGCCTCAAGGCATTGGTACCTCATCCTTCCCAACATAAGCATCAAAACCATGCATAGACTTGAAGAGGCCTTTCTCAAAAGATGAAGTATCAAAGAAGACCCTAATATGCTCTTCACTCGACTAAATAGCCTTGTTAAGTATGAAAATGAGTCCATTCGGGAGTTTCACACCAGATTCAAAACATTGCTACAAAGAATTCCTACAAGCCATCACCTAAAAGGTGATTACCTTGTCCATATTTACACCAGATCTTTCAATGGCCAACTAGGGTATCTTCTTAGAGACAAAAAACCCCAATCCATTCAAGAAGCCTAAGATCTCACCACCAAGATAGAAGTGAACCTCCTTTCATCTAAAATTGAGCCTTTTGTTAACCCAAGGGGGAGAATAGACACCAAGCAGAAAATAGTACACAACACTGAGCCTACTTCGGATCTATGTACCATTATGAGAAAGCTACAAGCCTCCATGGATGGCATCATAAAGAATCAAGAATAAATGATGAGTCGGATTGTCAGACTTCAAAAATCCCAGATCCAAGCACCCAGGGCCTTGTTTAAAGGACAATTCCAGAAAGGGAACTAATTTTACAAGCCAAAGAATGAGCATGAAGTTCCAAATACCTTGGCACCTATGAATGTTGTTTATGAAAATCCTCGATGCCTGGAGTGCAGTGAAGCTAAAAAAACAAGAAGTTCAAGTATATATAAGGAAGAACTCGAAACAACCTATTGTTGATCAGGCAAATCCCCCGCCCTTGGAGATACTTCTTCCCAAGACTTCCAAAGATGGTAAGGTTGACCTAAATTTTGACTTCGAAGGGGCATTATCAAAGATGCATGTGAATGTTCCCCTGAGAGAAGAAATCAAGATCCCATCCATCAAGGAATGCTTTGAGACTTTCTTTTTGAGATCAAATGAACCTATGGATCCGCCTATTATGTTGCAAGATGATCATTTCAGGGTCCAGTATGGTGAAAACCCTCCTTTCTTCATGAATTTGACAATGAACAACAAAAATCTAACAATTGCATGCTAGATACACGTGTTGGTTCCAACATGATGTCTCTTAAAGTCATGCAACAAATGGGTTTGAAGGTCACTAGGCCTTATAGGAACGTGTGTGGTTTCAAATCTAAAGAAATACCCGCACATGGGGTGGTTGAAAATGTTGAAGTACGCCTGAAGGAGTATCCAGAAAAGATAGTCGACATTGACATTGTGGTGGTTGATGTCCTAGACGTGTGGGGAATGTTATTATCTAGGAATTTTTGTGCAATGATAGGCGGTTGCCTTGAGATGGACCTCACCCTTTTGCGATTACCTTTGAAATATGGAACAGTGGGACATCTACTTAATGTGCCAATAACTGGGGACCATGTGCAATATATTGTTCATCCCGTAAATAATGACAAAATGTAGAACGATATGATACAAACTCTTCAAAAATATTCTCCAGAAGACATGCCCTTTGCAATGGAAGAAGACTTTGATCAGATAGAATGGCCCAAGAAAGAAGAATACCAACAACTCCTAGATGAATTCAAGAACAAATAAGTTGGTACGGTGAAGATATTAAAGAAAAATGAAGATGACATACAAATCCGCCCGTCCCAACAAGAAGTATTTACAACAGAATCCCACCCACCTCCCTCAGTACAAACCACCAGGGTTTTCCAGGGAACAGCCAAATACAAAGTCAGAAAGTATAAGGAGGGAGATATGGTATGGATGTGGGATACTCAAAAAGGAGAGCCACCAAATGTAAAAGGAAGCACACAGTCATGGCTCAGACCCTTCAAAGTTTGAATGGAATCAATTGATAACTCATACTACTTGTCCACTTTGGAAGGAAGAAGGTGCCCATTACCTATCGGTGGGCACATCCTTAAACCCCACCAAGGTGGGGGGACCTAAATTCACAGGTAAGTGTAGGTAAGTAGGCATTCTTCATGTACTATACCATTTTAATTTCATGTTAGTTTGCTTTCACATTTGCATATTGATTGTTTTATTTTAGTTATATATA
>JZKD02S2073132.1:487109-502547 GCA_000966675.3 Picea glauca
TTACGGTTGTGACTTTGTTCTCCTGAGATTACCTTGAAAGCAATGTTCTCACAATGAGATCAAATATCAGTCAAGCCTGCAGTAGAGTCGAGCTATCCATGTGTATGGAAGTAGTAGAGCCGAGTCAAGACTATATGAAAGCAAGGAGGACCACGTGCAAGAATCGACAAAGGTTCTATTTGACGCCTGTGGAGACTGGGTTTAGGAGCGGTAAACACCTATGGAGACTCGTAGCCGAAGATTATAGTAACCTATGTGAAAGACCCCGCAATTGTTGCTGTGGAGAAGCTCAGCCACGGGATAAAAATAAGTATTTATTATCAATTTATTATAAGTTTTAAAATGATCCACAGATGTGTAAATCCAAGGAAGAGAACGTGAGTTTTATTTTAAGTTTCATCTATCATAAAGAAATAAAAAATAAATAAAAAAAATAAAGTGTTTTATTTGAATTAGTTTAATTTTTAAAGGAGGTCATATAATAAAAAAAAGTCTAGAAAGGATTTGTCATTAAGTAAGATCATCCCGAGTTAAGAAGAAGATAGTAATCCAAGATGAAGGTAAATTCAAGAGAAAAAATATATTAAGCATGGTGACCAACAAATCGATGAAGAAAGTCGATGAAGAAGAGTCGTCATGGAGCAAACAAATAGTCTACCAAAAAGAAAATTGAAAGAGTCATCATAGAGAAAATAGTAGTTTCCAAGACAGAAGATCGAGGGCCGCAAGACAAAATTATTTCCTAAGAAGTAGATTCCAATGAAGAAGAGTTGTCGTGGAGCGAATAGTTTGCAAGATAGAAGATCGAGGGCCGCAAGACAAAATTATTGCCTCTTCCATTATTCAAGAGCAAGAATCCATTTTATGAACAACGTCAAGACAAAATTATTGCCTCTTCGATTATTAAAGAGAAAGAATCCATTTTATGGACAACGTTTCCGCATTATTGAGCAGTAAAAACTGCATTTTCATTCATCAGCAAATACATAAGAAATGAATTGTTGTAATTTGAGGGGTGCATGTTCATTTGTACTCGACACCCGAGTAGACACTCTAGTAAGTTTTTTGGTCTAAGTTTTATGGTCCCATTTGTAAGAAGTTGTGAGCTTTTCTATAGGCAATATTTGTTCCCCGTGTTTAGTAAGTCCTCATTCAATCAGGCCTACATAGGTCAATATGTGATCATGTAGCATGTATCATTGGTTTTGAGTAGCATGAATCGCTAGCCATGATACATCACAACTATATGAAAACATTGTTCCTCATGTTCAGTAAGCCCTGATTAAATCAGGCCTATTATCCCTGATTTCTAGCGATAACTAGGAGATCATGTCTCGAGGCCCACATGTCCTAGACAAGGAGTAACAAGAGTAGGATTGACCTGAGCATGGCCCTAGAGGGCCCATGCATTTCTTCTTTCATCAGACTCATCTTGTCAGTAGCAGCAACTTTCATCACCATTGGCTTGGTCTTGTATTGGAGAAGGCTCTTGCTCCATGAGTTAATTGGTCCAAGTATCATGGTATGTGTCACTTTTGATCATTATAACCTTTAAATGTATGCATCTAATTCCTTTTATTTCTAATGACTACTTGGATCTTACATTGACCCGCTTGACCATGCTTGGGGAGATTGACTGGGTGCCCTAGAAAGCTTGTACCCATAGGTTTTGGTTTTCCATTGGGGGGTTTCTAAAGAGCCATCATTTTCTCCCATCATACCATCACTTTTCCATCTTGTCTCCCACTCATCTGTCCCATTCCCGTTGTCTGGGAATTAGGATGATCTGTTTGTGGGGTTGCACCTTATCTCATGGGAAGAAGGGGATAAAGGCCCAGAAGGTAAAAGAAGCTGGTAAAAGATAAAAGCCTAAAAATGAAACCTCCAGATGCTTCACCTAGGGATCCCTGAGAAGGAAATAAAAAACCTCTCAGAAAGAAATAAGAGGGACCCGAAAAAATAACAAACAAGACCTAATTAAGAGGATAGGGGGTCTCATCACGAGCCAACCTATTATGTTCATGGGCAACTAATAACATGACATTTCCACCATTTGGTTACCACTCTAGGGCAGTGACCTTTGGTTGCATGGCCAAGGGAAAGGGGGCCTCATCACGAGCCATCCTTATCACCATTGTGAAAGTAGTTGTGGGTAACATTGTCAGCTCTAGGCACCACGCCAAGGCAGTGTCCTCTGGTTAGCCCTTGAAAAAAAAGAAAAAGAAGAAGAAAAATAAAATAAAGAAAAGAGTAAAGGCAAAAGGGGCTTGGAAAAATTTGCATCCATGACGGGTAGAGCTCGCCTTCTACAAAGGCACCCACAGGTAATATCACGCATCCCTGGCTCTCACTCTACCCATATGTTTGGACATCCCTTGAACCACTTCACCTAGTTTACATGGCTTGGATGAAACCCCTTGGAAACTTTCCTTTCGTTATGGATACTATCCCAATAGGGTATCTTGTCCTTTTTCTCAACCTTGTATTGTAGGTTTTTGTAGAGTCTTTGAGATATTGAATGATATATCATGGATTTTATGCATATGTTTGATAAAATTAAAGATGAAATGGGATTGACATTGCTATGATCCCTGTGACTAATGAGCCCTTAAAGGGCGTAGTTTTTGATGTGCAAGACCATGCCCAACGGACAGGTACCACGTGGTCTGGTACACATGGGGAGATGATTAGTTTGGACTTCCATGGGGCTGAAGAGCCCATCATATGGTTTTTGAGACCTCATCAGGGGCAGAGATAGGACAATGTTTGACCGAGGTCTTGCACCAGAGAAGAAGAGGATGTTCCATCAGGGGCACTTTGGCTGAGCCAGACCTAGGGGGATTGACCCACTTGCAGTGGAACGTTGGCCCTAGATGAACCAGGATGTCATTAGGAGGATTGTGACATCATCATGAGAATATGGCAGATGGATAGGGTTGTTGGCAGATGTGGCAGTTTGGAAGATCCCAAGAGGGGCTAATGTCTGGCTTCTGGATGTTGCATTGGCCCCAAAAAGGCCTAACGTCTCCCTCAAGAGGGCTTGAGGTCTCACATTTTGCTCATTTAGGGTTTTAAAAGAACATTTAATGTAAAAATATTATGATTTTGGTTTAAAGCCTTGTCAACTAATTTTTGTGACCTAAAATTAATTAAAGGTCATGATACAGTATATATTGAGGAGTTTTATCCTCATTTTGGAATAAGACACAACTCCCTCTCTTAGTGAGATCTGATTTTTGTGCCCTACTTGGGTATTTCATCTTTTGAGTGAGGCATACTTGTTGAAGGAAGGCTTTTCTTGGCATTTTTGGCATTTCTCTTGAAGGAAGGTTTATAACTAGGGTTTGCAATGCTATTTCATCATGATATGTAAGTGTTTTTTCTGCAAAACTTCTTAATTGAATGGTTGTAGTTTTATATTCTTGCATTTATTATAATTTATTTTTTTTAAAAACCCTAGGGGACAAACACACAAGTAGGTTGTTGTCTCATGTCCCCTAAAAGAGAAATTCTCAGCCATTGAAGAAGGAAGGAAGAGCCTAGACATTGCTACACTCTTTTTACTTCTTCCCCTCTGCTAGTCATGCCTTTTAAAAGTCAAGAAGGAGGAGACATCCCAGGCCTAGGGTATCTACACCTAGGGCTGTATTGCTTCTAGGGTTTGGTGATAGGGCCTTTCCATTGCAACACTCTCCGTCACCTCACTCTCTTGTCTTGATTTATCTTTTATGCTAGTCATTTTGCCAAGTTTAACCTAAGGAAGGAGGAAAGAGCACGAGGCCTTACTTAAGAAACACCAGAGTGAGCCTCTTTCCCCTGGGGTTTCGATTCTAGGGCCCTACTATTGTAGCATTTCAGAACCCTTCCCTATAGTCCTTAGCCTATTCCCTTTAACCTTTGTGCCCTCTCTTAAATTGACTCCATTTACCCTTAGGCGCTGATCTCAGGTCCCCAACGTTGAAGTGATAGTGGTAAAAAAACTCTTAAAAATTTTATAATTTGAAACCCTAACTAACTACTAACCCTAATAAGGCTGACGTCATCCTTGGTTATTCCATCTTGATGCAAAATTTTCTATTGATACACAATTATATGGTGTTTTAAAGAATTTATTGAGTAAGGGGTTGATTGGATACATTGTTTTCTACATCATCTCAATATTTATTGATGAATTGATATTGATATCAGATAGTTATATGAAGTATTAACCCATTGAATTATAGCCTGCATATATTGTTTTTCTATTGTCTTGTTCTGGGCAGGTGTTCTCATTTGGGGCTACACTTCATTATTGGTTGTTTAGTCAGACAATTTGATCTTGGTGGTAACCTGTGAGGAGGGAATTTTAATTTGACCTTCATACCTTGGCCTCTGCAAAACCACAGGTTACCGAGGACGTCTCCCCTGGGCCTACCCTCCCTAAATAGAAAGAAACTCCCCATTGTGGTGACATTAGGTTGGGTAGGTTCCTATTACGCCAGTTTGGCCTCTATCTTCTAGCCATTTGACCTACTAAAAACTGTGCGATAACATTTTGGCATCGTTGCTAGGGAACACTGAGTCAATTCTCCTCAAACACGAAATATTTTCGGTAAGCCTTGCCTCAAACACCTTTTCTTTCAATCTTACCTGGAGACTCCACTAGGGTGTTTTTTCCCCTTTTCTTTGGTAGTTTCAAGTAAACTATTTGGTGACTCCACAAACTAAAAGGAGATTCAATAATCCTCCTTTTTCTTTCAGAAGGAAGCCTCCCTTAAACTCTCCTATTTTCATATCACTTTTTGGGGAGAGCCTTCCTTTAAGAATCATGTCTACCTTTTAGGCCGCTGCAACAAGCCTAGCCAACAATCAAAGACAGTGGTCATCTACCCTTTTCAAGCAATTAGACATGCCATCCATACCAAACTACCCTAGGAAAATGCAACCTAAGTATGAGAAGTGGTTGCCTAAATTCACCGGTACTGATGCCATCAGTGTCGAAGAGAATATGAGAAACTTTTGGGAATTATTTCAACATCACCCCATCAGTGATGATGCTAAAGATTTGGTCATGAAGTTGTTCTCCGCTACTCTCTATGATGCCTCAAGGCGTTGGTACCTCAACCTTCCTCACGAAAGCATCAAAACCATGGATAGACTTCAAGAGGTCGTTCTCAAAAGATGGAGTATCAAATAAGAACCTAATATTCTCTTCACTCGACTAAATAGCCTTGCTAAGTATTAAAATGAGTCCATTCGGGAGTTTCACACTAGATTTGAAACATTTCTACAAAGAATTCCCGCAAGCCATCACCCGAAAGGTGATTACCTTGTCCATATTTACACCAGATCTTTCAATGGCCAACTAGGGTATCTTCTTAGAGACAAAAAACCCCAGTCCATTCAAGAATCCCAAGAGCTCACCACCAAGATAGAAGGGAACCTCCTTTCATCTAAAATTGAGCCTTTTGCTAACCTAAGGGGGAGAATAGACACCAAGCAGAAAATAGTACACAACGTTGATCCTACTTAAGATATATGTACCAATATCAACAAGCTACAAGACTCCATGGATGGCATCATAAAGAATCAAGAAGAAATGATGAGCCGGATTGTCAAACTTGAAAAATGCCAGATCCAAGCACCCAGGGCCCCGTTCAAAGGATAATTCCAAAAAGGGAACCAATTTTACAAGCCAAAGAATGAGCACGAAGTTCCAAATACCTTGGCCCTACAAATGTTGTTGATGAAAATCCTTGGTGCCTGGAGTGCAATGAAGCATATTGGGAGCATGAATGTTCTTATAGCACTGGCCATCAATGAGTCAACAACATGGATTGCTTCATAGGGTTCCCTCAAATAAATATCACAGATATAGAACATCAAGAAGCCGTAAGGGAAGAAGCTAGAGTAACAAGGATGGTGGTGATAAACAACCTGGATCAGGAATCACGAGAAAAGCCAATGAAACAAGTAGTTCAAGTATAGATAAGGAAGAACTCGAAACAACCTGTTGTTGATCAGGCAAAGCCCCCGCACTTGGAGATACTTCTTCCCAAGACTTCCAAGGATGGTAAGGTTGACCTAAATTTTGACTTCGAAGGAGCATTACCAAAGATTCATGTGAATGTTCCCCTGAGAGAAGCAATCAAGATCCCATCCATCAAGGAACGCTTTGACACTTTCTTTTCGGGATCAGATGAACCTATGGATCCCTCTATTATGTTGCAAGCTGATCATTTCAGGGTCCAATGTGGTGAAAACCATCCTTTCTTTATGAATTTGACAATGAACAACAAAAATATCAACAATTGCATGCTAGATACAGATGTTGGTGCCAACATGATGTCTCTTAAAGTCATGCTACAAATGGGTTTGAAGGTCACTAGGCCTTACAGGAATGTGTGTGGTTTCGGATCTAAAGAAATACCCACACATGGGGTGGTTAAAAATGTTGAAGTACGCCTGAAGGAGTATCTAGAAAAGACATTCCACATTGACATTGTGGTGGTTGATGTCCCAGACATGTGGGGAATGTTATTATCTAGGAAGTTTGGTGCAATGATAGGCGATTCCCTTGAGATGGACCTCACCCTTTTGCGATTACCTTTGAAAGATGGAACAGTGGGACATCTACTTAATGTGCCAATAATTGGGGACCATGTGTAGGATATTGTTCATCTCGTAAATAATGACAAAACACAGAATGATATGATACAAAATCTTCAGAAATATTATCTTGAAGACATGCCCTTTGCAACGGAAGAAGACTTTGATCAGATCGAATGGCCCAAGAAAGAAGAATACCAACAACTCCTAGATGAATTTAAGAAAAAAGAAGTTGGGATAGTGAAGATATTAAAGAAAAATTAAGATGACATACAAATCCGCCCATCCCAACAAGAAGTCTTTACAACAGAAGCCCACCCACCTCCCTCCGTACAATAAACCACGGTTGTCCAGGGAACAACCAAATACAAAGTCAGAAAGTATAAGGAGGGAGATATGGTATGGATGTGGGATACTCAAAAAGGAGATCCAACTAATGTAAAAGGAATCACACAATCATGTCTCGGACCCTTCAAAGTTTGAATGGAATTAGTTGATAACTCATACTACTTGTCCACTTTGGAAGGAAGAAGGTGCCCATTACCTATCAACGAGCACCTCCTTAAACCCCACCAAGGTGGGGGGACCTGACTTCACAGGTAAGTGAAGGTAAGTAGGCATTCTCCATGTACTATACCATTTGCATTTCATGTTAGTTTTCTTTCACATTTGCATATTGATTGTTTTATTTCAGTTATATATATGTGTCTACATATGCGGGGTGGCAATACCACCCCATATTTGTTATTGATGCCCCTATCAAGTTGAGCAGGTCTGCAGGTTATGCTAGAGATGTCGAGGTTCTCATGCGCTCTACGGTGAGCACATGTCCCCGAGTTGGAGCCATATTTTATCCCCAATTTCTAGGGATAACTAGGAGATCATGTCTCAAGGCCCACAGGTCCTAGACATGGAGTACTGAGAGTAGGATTGACATGAGTATGGCCCTGGAGGGCCCATGCTTTTCTTATTTCATCAGATTCATCTTGTCAGCAGCAGCAACATCCATAACCATTGGCTTGGTCTTGTATCGAAGAAGGATCTTGCTCCATGAGGTAATTGGTCCAGGTATCATGGTATGTGTCACTTTTGATCATTATAACCTTTAAATGTATGCATCTAATTCCTTTTGTTTCTACCAACTACTTGGATCTCACATTGAACCACTTGACCATGCTTGGGGAGATTGACTAGGTTCCCTAGCAAGCCTATACCCATAGGTTTTGGTTTTCTACTAGGGGGTTTCTAAAGAGCCATTGTCCGCTCCCATCATACCATCACTTTTCCATCTTCTCTCCCACTCATCTGTCCCATTTCCCTTGTCCGATAATTAGGATGATCTGTTTTTGGGGTTGCACCTTATCTCATGGGAAGAAGGGGCTAAAGGCCCAGAAGGAATAAGCAGTTGGTAAAAGATAAAAGCATAAAAATGAAACCTCGAGATGCTTCACCTAGGGATCCATGAGAAGGCAATAAAAATCCTCTCAGCAAGAAACACGAGGGACCCAAAAAAATAACAAACAAGACCTAATCAAGAGGATATGGGGTCTCATCATGAGCCAGCCTATTATGTTCATGGGTACCTAATACCATGACATTGCCACCATCTGGTTACCATGCCAAGGTAGTGACCTTTGGTTGCATGGCCAAGGGAAAGGGGGTCTCATCATAATCCAACCTTATCACCATTATGAAAGTACTTGTGGGTTACACTGTCATCTCTGGTCACCATGCCAAGGCATTTTCCTCTGGTTATCCCTTGAATAAAAAGAAAAAGAAGAAGAAAAATCAAATCAAGAAAAGAATAAAGGCAAAGGGGGCTTGGAAAAATTTGCATCCATGAAGGGTACAACTCGCCTTCTACAAAGGCACCCACAAGTAATATCATGCATCCCTGTCTCTCACTCTACCTATATGTCTAGACATCCGTTGAACCACTTCACCTCATTTACATGGCTTGCATGAAACCCCTTGGAAACTTTGCTTTCCTTATGGATACTATCCCAATAGGGTATCTTTTCCTTTTTCTCAACCTTGTATTGTAGGATTTTATAGAGTCTTTGAGCTATTGAATGATATATCAGGGCTTTTATGCATATGTTTGATAAAATTGATGATGAAATGTGATTGACATTTGTATGATCCCTGTGACTAATGAGCACATGGAGGGCGTAGTTTTTAATGTGCAGGACCATGCCCGACGGACAGGTACCACGTGGACCAGTAAACACGGGGAGATGATTAGTTCAGACCTCCATGGGGATGAAGAGCCCATCATATAGTTGTTGAGACCCCATCAAAGGAAGAGATAGGACAATGTTTGATCGAGGTCTTACTCCGAAGAAGAAGAGGACGCTCCATCAGGGGCACTTTGGATGAGCTATACCTAGGGGGATTGACCCACTTGCAGTGGAATGCTGGCCCCAGATGACCCAGGATGTCACCAGGATGCTTGTGACATCATCATGAGCATATGGTAGATGGACAGGGTTGTTGGCACATTTGGCAGTTTGGAAGATCCTAAGAAGGGCTAACGTCTAGCTTTTGGATGCTGCACTGGCCCCAAAAAGGACTAACATCTCCCTCAGGAGGGCTTGACGTCTCACTTTTTTCTCTATTAGGGTTTTAAAAGAAAATTTAATGTAAAAACAATATGATTTTGGTTTAAAACTTTGTCGGCTAATTTTTAGGAGCTAAAATTAATTAAAGGTCATGATATAGTATATATTGAGGAGTTTTATTCTCATTTTGGAATAAGACACAACTCACTCTCCTAGTGAGATCTGATTTTTGCGCCCTACTTGGGTATTTCATCTTTTGAGTGAGGCGCACTTGTTGAAGGAAGGATTTTCTTGGCATTTTTGGCATTTCTCTTGAAGGAAGGTTTACAACTAGGGTTTGCGATGCTATTTCATCATGATATGTAAGTGTTTTTTCTGCAAAACTTCTTATTTGAATGGTTGTAGTCTTATATTCTTGCATTTATTATAAATTTTTTTGATTTTAAAACCCTAGGGGACAAACACACAAGTAGGTTGTTGTCTCATGTCCCCTAAAAGAGAAATTCTCAGCCATTGAAGAAGGAAGTAAGAGACTTGTCATTGCTACACTCTTTTTACTTCTTCCCTTGTGCTGGTTATGCCTTTTAAAAGTCAAGAAGGAGGAGACATGATAGGCCTAGGGTATCTACACCTAGGGCTATCATGCTTCTAGGGTTTGGTGATAGGGCCTTCCCATTTCAACACTCTCCCTCAACTCACTCTCTTGTCTTGATTTATCTTTTATGCTAGTCGTTTTGCCATGTTTAACCTAACGAAGGAGGAAAGAGCACAAGGCCTTGCTTAAGAAACACTAAAGTGAGCCTCTTTCCCCTAGGGTTTTGATTCTGGGGCCCTGCCATTGCAACACTTCATAACCCTCCCCTCTAGTCCTTAGCCTATTCCCTTCAACCTTTGTTCCCTTTCTTAAATTGACTCCATTTACCCTTAGGCACTAATCTCAGGTCCCCAACGTTGAAGTGATAGTGGTCAAATAACTCTTAAAAGTTTTATAATTTGAAACCGTAACTAATTATTAACACTAATAAGGATGACGTCATCCTTGGTTATTCCATCTTCACGCAAAATTTTCTGTTGATAAGCAATTAGATGGTGTTTGAAAGCATTTATTGAGTAAGGGATTGATTGGATACATTGTTTGCTACATCATCTTGATATTTATTGATGAATTGATATTGTTGCATTGCTATATTAATCAACATTGATATCGTCAATATCTATTGTCATAATTGCTAATATATTGATATTAGATAGTTATATGAAGTACTAACCCATTGAATTATAGCCTGCATATATTGTTTTTCTATTGTCTTGTTCCGGGCAGGTGTTCTCATTTTGGGCTACACTTAATTATTGGTTGTTTAGCCGGACTATCTGATCTTGGTGGTAACCTATGAGGAGGGACTTTTAATTTGACCTTTATACCTTGTCCTCTTCAAAACCCTAGGTTACCGGGGATGTCTCCCCTAGGCATAACCTCCCTAAATAGAAAGAACCTCCCCATTGTGGTGACATTGGGTGGGGTAGGTTCCTGTTACACCAATTTGGCCTCTATCTTCTAGCCATTTGACCTAGCTACAAACTGTTTGATAACAAGGCCTACATAGGTCAGTGTCTGATCATTTATCATGTATCCTTGGTTTCGAGTAGCATGAAGCGCTGGCCATAATACATCACAACTATCCCTGGTTTCGAGCAATCTGGTATAAAGTCCAATTTGGTGAAGGAATGTGGTATGAAGTCCACTTTGGTAGAGGAATGTGGTATGAAGTGCACTTGGTAGATACAAGGGTGTCTATTCGTATTCTACAGAGAATTTGAATCTTTGATTAACAGGGGAAATGTGATATATATATATATATAGATAAAAAAAGGGGGTGGATCCTATTATATTAGCAAAAGGAGCATACAGTAACTGTTGATGATGTCAGTTGTTCTGCCTAAACAAGAAACTGGGACAGCTGGATATCATGTGCCAGGTGTGACCCTGTTACCAAAATATACATGGGAGTGCCCTGCTCGAAGGAAACCAGGGCTATTATGCTAGCAAGTTTCAAAAAGTATGCCATAACTAGATGTAAAGAGACTGAAATAAAACAATAGAGATACTGCTAACCAGAAGCTTCAGTGAATCGATTTTGCCTTGCGTCGCTGCTCGTTCCTCTGCTGTCGCCAGCCTGCTGGAAGCGAGTATGTCTGCGCACACGTCGGACACTGCCACTGTGGAAGATTCTTGGAGTGGGCCACAAAGAGAATGTCCAACCTTTGGTCAATCCTGGCGAGGTGAAAAACTTGATCGTTCATTAGACTCATGAGCTTGAAGATGAGTGGCAGGTGCCATAATTTGGAGAAAGATGGTTGTTCTAGCCTTCCGCTGACGTCGGGTGCTTGCTTCCTGGAGTCCATCGCTTCTCTGGTTGAAATCCCTGGTGGCGCCTTCGTCCCTGTGGTTCCTTCTACAGGGGTTTCCTCCTCCACGAAACAGGTTGGAAAGAAGTCCTCCGAATTGTCAGCATTGAGGTTCTGTAGGGTGTCCCTGAGCAGGAGCTTACTTTCCTTTTCGAGTTCAATTGAGGGATGGCTCTGCATAGCCTCCTCCAAGCTGATTTCCTCTACGTACTCCATGGGAGGCATCCATGGTCACCTTCTACATCGGGTGGATGCTAAGGCAAGTGCCCATTTGAATTTTCATTGGCGCTGGCGCTGGGACTCCGCCCTATACTAGGTGGCCCCTCTGCGCAATTTCCCTCTCAACCTAGGCATTGTGGAGACCCTAGAAGGGGCTCGAGTTCCTGTCGGATTGGCCTCCTCTCTCTCTAGCATCAGCGGGGCTCTGAGTTTCTTCTCGGACGGAGTGAACGCTGCGAGGAGCCAATGCTTCTCTTCCTGATTCATCCCTGTGATAATACGCCATGCTATCACGACCGCCAATGCCATTAAGGCTTGGTGTTGGGTGCTCTGCATACTGGTACAGTTCCCTCATGCGAGAGGGCTCATCAAATGGAGGTGGCTGGTGCAAGCCATTGCTAATTAATGGCAAATGGGCGCTCGCCGGTTGATGCATTAAAGGAGCGTCGCGGTGGCAGCCCGCGTGTCCACTGTTGTCGTCGTGTCACCCCATCTCGGGGGGGAAATATGAGATATTAAGCTCATAGTCAAGGCCAAGTTTTGTTTAAGGGGGAGTGTGAAGTCTATTGCATTTTTTCATTGGATGCTCATGATAAGAAAAATTGCATTGGTGTCCTTAACTAGTTACTTAGATAGTTTACCATTACAGGAGTTGGTAACGTCTTGTAACCATATTGCAACCATATTGTGTAACAGTACATGTATGTTGCATTAATTCTGTCTATGCTTAATATTTTCAAAACCAACCTGATTCAATTGAAAATTTTGAAGATAAAGGCCATCATTAGATTACTTCATACATTGTCTTTGATATGGATCTACATATATCCATACATTTCGCACAACAACATCTCCAGGTGATCCAACTGTGCCCACATTTCCAATATCCAGTTGTGTTTCTCTGATTTTCAAATGAGCGTCGGTGACGGGACCTTTGTCAGCATAGGAAACTAGAATTATCTCTTTGATCGGAATTGTCTTCCCCTCCATACTGTAGGCCTCAAATATATCACAAAGACTCGCTGAGGGACCTCGAAATCACAATAAAAAAGGAACTGGGTTGATGGACAAAGTAGTGAATATTATTTACATTGATTGGAAGTAGTTAATCTTTAAAATTCGAAAGCCGATCTTCTTCTTTCTCCATTATGAGGGTAAAGATAATTCAACTCAATCATAGGATAGGGTGATGTAGGTTACGGTGTTTATTTTAACTAGAGTTACTTTTTACAATTTACTTGGATAAAGATATGTAATATATTGGGTGCTTAATATGAAGTTAACTTTTAATATTTAAAAAATATTAATAAAAAAATATTTTAATATCAATTAAAAATAAAATATATCAATGTTCACTTTAATATTATTTTTTTCTTAATATATAAAATAATTCAAAGTAAAATATTTATTATTTCATCAATAATTCCTTCTTATATCTAGTATGAGAGAGATGTGTAACTCTTTGAATGCTTAAGATAGAAATGATATATAGCAATTTAAAAAATATTAATCACAAAATAATATTTCAATGCTAGCCATAAATAAAATATTTCAATGGCCACTATAAACAAAATGTTTTTTATCAACTTTATATATATTATAACATTTTTTAATCTGCCCATAAGTTATTTCCACATTTTTTATGAAGGAAAGAAAGTTTTAAAACATTTCAATAATGTGTTGCTCAATATGAGGGAGATGTACAATTCCTTCAATTATGAACATTGAGTCGAAATATGATTTTTTTTTTTAATCTTAGTCTGATTCCTGGTTCCTACAAACGACAAACGTACTTTACATCTATCGAATTGCAAGTTTAACTACATAATCCACTTATTAGTTTTATGTACCTTTCATCTATATAAATACAAATATCTACCCACCTCCATCTATACAAATGCAAATTTATGTACACAACCCACCTCCTAGTCTTGTCCATCATCCATCTATATAAATGCAATTTTATGTCCACAACCCTCAAGTTTATATACACAACCCACCTTCTATACAAATGGAAAAATATAGTCTATCAACTCAAATAAAAACATCTCATATCTACACTTTGTGACATGTCTTTTTAAATCAATGATCATGACATATGAGTGATAAATGATAAATAGATAGACACATCTCTCCATTTTAAGTATACAGATACACACCTCCATTTTAAGTAAATATGAACTCCATTTTAAGTAAATATGAATAATAAATGATCAACAGATAGACACACCTCCATTTTAAGTAAAGAGATAGACACACCTCCATTTTAATTAAATATGAATGATAAATGATAAACAAATAGACACACACCTCCATTTTAAGTAAATATGAATGATAAATGATAAACACATAGACACACCTCCATTTTATCTAAACAGATAGACACACCTAAGTTTTAAGTAAAGATGAATGATAAATGATAAACAGATAAACACACACCTCCATTTTCACTTTCATTTTAAGTAAATATGAATGATAAGTGATAAATAGATAAACACACTCCATTTTATGTAAACAAATAGACACACCTACATTTTAAGTAAATATGAATAATAAATTATAAACAAATATACACACCTTCATTTTAAGTAAAGCAGTGAGTGAGAGGGCCAGGTTTCCCACATGGATGCATTATGTCTTCCAGAGATAATGTTGGCTCGCGTAAAAATTCCATATTCCATAAATTAAGAGTGGAACGAAAAGATGTAGCTCGACGAAAAATTCAATAGGTACTCATATGGGAAAATTCAATACAATTTTATTAACATACTTTGCATGATAGTTTAAATCGCTCAAGCTTTCCAAACGCATCATAGTTTACATGATGAAGCTTTTCAACAGTACATAATAATTGCTGATAGGTTTCAAACTGCCAATAATAATGACTCAGCCTGCCCAACTTACCCAAAATATCAAATATTTTTTATGTGATTGATAGGTTCTTTGTATTATGCAAACCACAGTTCCGACTCACTGTCCCTGCCAGGTTAAGATACTCTCATTATTGGCATTCGTATTTATTAGCATCACAACTTTTAAATCTATTTATTAGCATCACAACTTTTAAATCACACATGGACGCTGACAAAACATCGTGTTAGCTATTAAGGCTGATCTTGAAAGTGAATTCTTTCACCGTATGTTATGGTACTATCTATCAACCAACCAAATTTTTGTTCTGTCCAATTTTTGAATAGATGTTTATTTATTGTACCTCCACCTTCAATCTATACAAATTAAACTTTTGTTCCGATTTTGTAGAAAGATGTTTATTTATTGCACCGTCTTCCCTCAATATAGAGAAATGCAATTTTATGTACACAACCCACCTTCTAATCTTATCTATATAAATGCAAGTTGATTTACCAGTTTCATGTACCTCCTAGTCTTGTCCATCATCCATCTATACAAATGCAAGTTTATGTAAAGTTTAAAAAAAGAACCCAGATCACCTGTATAACTGCACAACCTATTTTATCTACTCCCTCTATACAGATGCTCTCAGCTGGACCGCTTCCATTGAGTGATAGACAAATATTTAGGTGGAGGAGCAGATCATGAATAAAGACCAAAGAAATGTAAATGTAGCGAAGGTTTCATCCGTTGCATTAGCTGTCCCTACTCTCAAGCACCGCATGATCCTCTCCAGCTCTGATTTTGGTGT
>JZKD02S2073133.1:0-19568 GCA_000966675.3 Picea glauca
CCATCTGGCTGGGCCGACCTCTCACACTGGGTGGGTAAATCCACCTTTAATTAAATCTGGCCCTTTCATTATAATTGTTGGGGCCGACTTCTTATTTTGCACATTGTAATTGTCCGATGACCAATCCGCAAAAGGGGATTTGGTCCTTATACAATTACCGACCTGATTAATCCTCAATGGGGATTAATATAATAATAAAAATAATAATAATGACATGATTAATCCACAACGGGGATTTAATACAATAACAAAACAATAAGAATGCTCTTCGCAGTTACATTATTTCAACACAACTTGCATCTATGTAGGCAATAAGTGATGTATCATTTCCTTTTGGATACCATAATCCAAACTCTTTTGTTCCTTTGATATATCTAAAAATCCTCTTCACTACTACGACATGTGATTCCTTTGATGCTACTTGAAATCGTGACACATGTCCAACTTCCTGCATTACATCTGGTTTGAATGTTGTCACATATAGTTAGCTACCAATAATTGACCTATATTTTCGCTATTTTGTAGACTTTGAATCATCATCTTTGCTCAACTTGCAACTAGCTTGCATAGGAGTGGTAATTGGTTTGCAATCTTCCATTTCGAACCTCTTTAGCATTTCTCTGATATACTTAGTTCGAGAAATAAAAATTTATTGGTTGCTTTGACATATCTAAAGACCCAAAAAGAAGGATAGTTCTCCAAGTAATGACATTTCAAATTCATTCTGCATATCCTTTTCAAATTTCTGTCTTAACTTGTAATTAGTACTTCCAAAAACAATATCATCAACATAAATTTCAATTAATAAAATACTACCTTGAGTTACCTTGATCTATAGGTTGTTGTATGTGCTTCATTTCCATAGTTTGTAGGGATTTTTTTCATTTTTGTTTCTGAGCATTACTATGTTTTGAATGTGAACTGATGTATGCACTGCATGTGTCCAAAAAATATCTGTCAATTTGGAATCCATTAGCATTGTTCGAGCCATTTTCTGTGTAATTATCATCCATTATGATAATGTTCCTTTGTCTCTGAACCACTCTTTGAACCAATCTATGAATCCATGCTCTCATCCACTGTCATATATTTGTCCAAACCTGATAAGTGTTCTTACNTCCAAACTCTTTTGTTCCTTTGATATATCTAAAAATCCTCTTCACTACTACGACATGTGATTCCTTTGATGCTACTTGAAATCGTGACACATGTCCAACTTCCTGCATTACATCTAGTTTGAATGTTGTCACATATAGTTAGCTACCAATAATTGACCTATATTTTCGCTATTCTGTAGACTTTGAATCATCATCTTTGCTCAACTTGCAACTATCTTGCATAGGAGTGGTAATTGGTTTGCAATCTTCCATTCCGAACCTCTTTAGCATTTCTCGGATATACTTAGTTCGAGAAATAAAAATTTATTGGTTGCTTTGACATATCTGAAGACCCAAAAAGATTCTCCAAGTAATGACATTTCAAATTCATTCTGCATATCCTTTTCAAATTTATGTCTTAACTTGTAATTAGTGCTTCCAAAAACAATATCATCAACATAAATTTCAATTAATAAAATACTACCTTGAGTTACCTTAATCTATTGGTTGTTGTATGTGCTTCATTTCCATAGTTTGTAGGGATTTTTTTCATTTTTGTTTCTGAGCATTACTATGTTTTGAATGTGAACTGATGTATGCACTGCATGTGTCCAAAAAATATCTGTCAATTTGGAATCCATTAGCATTGTTCGAGCCATTTTCTATGTAATTATCATCCATTATGATAATGTTCCTTTGTCTCTGAACCACTCTTTGAACCAATCTATGAATCCATGCTCTCATCCACTGTCATATATTTTTCCAAACCTGATAAGTGTTCTTACAAAACCATCTCTGTGCATACTTTCCAAGACTCTACTACACAACTATTCATAATTTTGACTCATATGTCAATGTACTATCATGAAGTACTACNAAACAATATCATCAACATAAATTTCAATTAATAAAATACTACCTTGAGTTACCTTGATCTATAGGTTGTTGTATGTGCTTCATTTCCATAGTTTGTAGGGATTTTTTTCATTTTTGTTTCTGAGCATTACTATGTTTTGAATGTGAACTGATGTATGCACTGCATGTGTCCAAAAAATATCTGTCAATTTGGAATCCATTAGCATTGTTCGAGCCATTTTCTRTGTAATTATCATCCATTATGATAATGTTCCTTTGTCTCTGAACCACTCTTTGAACCAATCTATGAATCCATGCTCTCATCCACTGTCATATATTTKTCCAAACCTGATAAGTGTTCTTACAAAACCATCTCTGTGCATACTTTCCAAGACTCTACTACACAACTATTCATAATTTTGACTCATATGTCAATGTACTATCATGAAGTACTACTACAACTGATTAATCTATCATATTGTACTTCTGTTAACTGAATGCACTGAATCTGTCAACTCAAATTCTGCAAGCTGCTCGAAGGATGGTTTGTTGATCTGTCTCAGCTACCACATAGACTCCCCATGTCTAATATTCATATTACTTGGGATTATCTAAGCTATATGGCTCAGAACAATTCCTTCTTTGATGTGTATTCGTCATCATCTTCATTGGTAGATTCAAAATCTCTCTGAGCTCTGACTTCTTTCTTTTTTTCTGTGGATTCATCTTTCACTACAATGCCTGAAAGTACAATCTCTTGAACCCATTCCTTATTTACATGTCCTTATTTTCATTCAGTTATTTTCCAAACCTTTATGTTTCTGACATCTTTCTTTTTCTTTGTATAATTTTCTTCATCTCGTTTTATTGACAATCTTGCAATCTTTGGGACCTAGTATTTGTTCACCTGTTCTTCGTGTTTTCTTAACCATACTTTATTATATCTGATATCAATGTTCTCTTTCATGGAAGTATCGATCATGCTTCTACAATCTCTAACTATGTGTCCATTGTTATGAAATTTGTAACATTCAATGTTAAGGGGGGCCACATAGGCATTTATTGTTTGAACATTTCTTTTATAATCCTTGCAATCTACAACCTTATGTCCAAAATTAGTACAATAAAAACAATGACCATAAAAGAAATTTGCGTACCTGGGAGTGAATGATCTTCTTTGTTGTGTAGTCCTTTTGAATTTTTGCCTTGGCTGATCATGATCATGATTGAAGCTTCTTTGTGGCTTGAACATGAATGGTCTTCTTGAATATGTATCTTCAATAGTTTTCTTAGATTCTAGTTGACCATGATTCCTTCCTTTGAGTACTTCTGCATAACTTTTTCTATTTTCTTCATTCTTCTTTTCTAGCAACCTTGAGTGCTTATCTTCATTCTCTATAACTGATGTGGATGTTTTTATCTCTTCAATGTTCTTGTTGATCTTGACGATTTTACTTCTCAATGTGACAACTTCTTCTTCAAGCTTATCAACTTCTTCTTCAAGCTTATCAACCTCTTCTTCTTTCTTCATTATCTAAGACTTCATGCTTCTTTTGTTCTTTTCACTTCTTCAAGATGAATTTTTAATGTGATTATTTCTTCTTCAATTCCTTTCTCTTCTTGACCAAACTCTTCCTCAAGTTGGTTTAGATCGTTAGTTCTTTCCTTAAGATGATATGTCAATATCTTCTCTCTCATTTCTGCTTCTTCCTTCTATGTTTCTATGTTGGCTTCCAAATATTGCTTTTGATATTCAATATTTTATTCGATCTTTCTGGCTTCTTCTAGCTAAGTTCTTAAGTTCTCGATGACTTGTTGGGTTTCTTCAAAAATGTGAACACTTTCCTTTTATTTCATCAATTATTTCTTGAGTGACTTGTTTTCTTCTCTTAGTTAATCTAAAGCACTAATCAATTATGTGTCATAATTGTCTTCATTTTCAATTAGTTAAACTAAAGCACTAGGCAAAACAACATACCTCTGGTGATTATGTACTCTTCATCTTCTGAATTTGTTTGACATGGTGAACAAAATTCTTCTTGATCTGTATCTGCATCTTCTTTGGCATTTTCTAAATCTGTGATGGGTGACGAATATATGCCATGTAACTTATCCCAAATTTATTTGGCTGATGAACATTTACCAACCTTTTCTCTTACCAGATTAAGTAATCCTTCCCAGATGAAATCCATTTCTATTTTTTTGTTCTTCTTCAATTCCTTCTTGGTTGTAGTCTCTTCCCTTGTTGGATCATGTTTTCATTGATGCCAAAGGATTGATGTCAAAGGAACAATGTCTTGTCATAGTTGTAACGTCCCCAACCATCAACCCCACTGTCGGGCAACGCTACTACGTGGAACATGCTCATACTTATATATATATATATATATATATATAATGCATATTAAATCAAATTAACACATTTAACATAGAGATATTTCCATCATATAGACTTAAATAGAATTAACAATAAATATGCATTGCAACAGAATACATGATAATATTACAAGCATCACAGATATGCAATTTAATTGAAATTAAACACATAATGATACTTATCTTTGAAACTNTCCAAACCTGATAAGTGTTCTTACAAAACCATCTCTGTGCATACTTTCCAAGACTCTACTACACAACTATTCATAATTTTGACTCATATGTCAATGTACTATCATGAAGTACTACTACAACTGATTAATCTATCATATTGTACTTCTGTTAACTGAATGCACTGAATCTGTCAACTCAAATTCTGCAAGCTGCTCGAAGGATGGTTTGTTGATCTGTCTCAGCTACCACATAGACTCCCCATGTCTAATATTCATATTACTTGGGATTATCTAAGCTATATGGCTCAGAACAATTCCTTCTTTGATGTGTATTCGTCATCATCTTCATTGGTAGATTCAAAATCTCTCTGAGCTCTGACTTCTTTCTTTTTTTCTGTGGATTCATCTTTCACTACAATGCCTGAAAGTACAATCTCTTGAACCCATTCCTTATTTACATGTCCTTATTTTCATTCAGTTATTTTCCAAACCTTTATGTTTCTGACATCTTTCTTTTTCTTTGTATAATTTTCTTCATCTCGTTTTATTGACAATCTTGCAATCTTTGGGACCTAGTATTTGTTCACCTGTTCTTCGTGTTTTCTTAACCATACTTTATTATATCTGATATCAATGTTCTCTTTCATGGAAGTATCGATCATGCTTCTACAATCTCTAACTATGTGTCCATTGTTATGAAATTTGTAACATTCAATGTTAAGGGGGGCCACATAGGCATTTATTGTTTGAACATTTCTTTTATAATCCTTGCAATCTACAACCTTATGTCCAAAATTAGTACAATAAAAACAATGACCATAAAAGAAATTTGCGTACCTGGGAGTGAATGATCTTCTTTGTTGTGTAGTCCTTTTGAATTTTTGCCTTGGCTGATCATGATCATGATTGAAGCTTCTTTGTGGCTTGAACATGAATGGTCTTCTTGAATATGTATCTTCAATAGTTTTCTTAGATTCTAGTTGACCATGATTCCTTCCTTTGAGTACTTCTGCATAACTTTTTCTATTTTCTTCATTCTTCTTTTCTAGCAACCTTGAGTGCTTATCTTCATTCTCTATAACTGATGTGGATGTTTCTATCTCTTCAATGTTCTTGTTGATCTTGACGATTTTACTTCTCAATGTGACAACTTCTTCTTCAATCTTATCAACTTCTTCTTCAAGCTTATCAACCTCTTCTTCTTTCTTCATTATCTAAGACTTCATGCTTCTTTTGTTCTTTTCACTTCTTCAAGATGAATTTTTAATGTAATTATTTCTTCTTCAATTCCTTTCTCTTCTTGACCAAAATCTTCCTCAAGTTGGTTTAGATCGTTAGTTCTTTCCTTAAGATGATCTGTCAATATCTTCTCTCTCATTTCTGCTTCTTCCTTCTATGTTGTTATGTTGGCTTCCAAATATTGCTTTTGATATTCAATATTTTATTCGATCTTTCTGGCTTCTTCTAGCTAAGTTCTTAAGTTCTCGATGACCTGTTGGGTTTCTTCAAAAATGTGAACACTTTCCTTTTATTTCATAAATTATTTCTTGAGTGACTTGTTTTCTTCTCTTAGTTAATCTAAAGCACTAATCAATTATGTTTCATAATTTTCTTCATTTTCAATTAGTTAAACTAAAGCACTAGGCAAAACAACATACCTCTGGTGATTATGTACTCTTCATCTTCTGAATTTGTTTGACATGGTGAACAAAATTCTTCTTGATCTGTATCTGCATCTTCTTTGGCATTTTCTAAATCTGTGATGGGTGACGAATATATGCCATGTAACTTATCCCAAATTTATTTGGCTGATGAACATTTACCAACCTTTTCTCTTACCAGATTAAGTAATCCTTCCCAGATGAAATCCATTTCTATTTTTTTGTTCTTCTTCAATTCCTTCTTGGTTGTAGTCTCTTCCCTTGTTGGATCATGTTTTCATTGATGCCAAAGGATTGATGTCAAAGGAACAATGTCTTGTCATAGTTGTAACGTCCCCAACCATCAACCCCACTGTCGGGCAACGCTACTACGTGGAACATGCTCATACTTATATATATATATATATATATATATAATGCATATTAAATCAAATTAACACATTTAACATAGAGATATTTCCATCATATAGACTTAAATAGAATTAACAATAAATATGCATTGCAACAGAATACATGATAATATTACAAGCATCACAGATATGCAATTTAATTGAAATTAAACACATAATGATACTTATCTTTGAAACTGTAGTAACTCCACCAACTATGTGTAGACCTTCCACAAACATCCTAGCCTTAGACCACACTGCTCATCACGCTCAGTAGTGGATCACCCCCGAGTTGGGACTAAGCTCCACCCAAGGCAAGGGGATCCTAGACTAGGCTGAGGTTACAGGAAAACTGCACAGAGAAACTAAAAGGATTCTCTCCAGGAGCCTTCTTATGCCCACTACTCATGGACTCTCATTCCCCACATGCATGTTCCACCCGGGAGTATACACCTTCACAAGCACAGTCAATCGATGCTTCACCTCCCTATCTGGGTCTCAGCAATAGGTCGGATCAGGAATTCTCGGAGATTTGTAGCCGGTGTTGGACTCTCTCTGGGATAAAACCACTTCCCAGTAAACTCTCTCACCTAGAGAGAGCTTCTCACAGACTTGACAACCTACCTCTTCTACCACGGGCCTAACAACCCACTTCTTCATCACACTCCTCGACTCAGCTCCAGCCAAGTGAGGACAACAACAATGGTGCAACACTCACTCACACAAGGATGACAGTAGCAACATCATATGGGCATGAAACTGTAGGCTACAACAGCCCACGCTAAAACATGAAACAACTAAGGCGATTACTCAGGTGTCGAGTTACTCAAAGGACACAAAACGGTTCACAGATTTCTAGTTTTCATGTGCTTGCGTGAATATTGCAAAGGTCGGATACAACGGCCATTGGATTCACAAAA
Organism: Picea glauca; assembly: GCA_000966675.3. NCBI lineage: Eukaryota > Viridiplantae > Streptophyta > Pinopsida > Pinales > Pinaceae > Picea > Picea glauca. The sequence goes on from JZKD02S2073133.1 coordinate 7,472, forward strand.
ATACATCGGTTGACTTCACGGTTATCATTTTTAGGATGTGTGACAAGAAAATTAAGCAGAGGTGGATCACAGAGGTCTCACGGTTTTTGGTTTCAAATCTATGTGAGGTATGCAAAGATCAGATGCAGATACCACTCAGTTCAGACAGTGGATGACAGAATGAAGGACGAACCCCCATCCCGGCTCAATTATTGGGTTAAATTGCATATGCTTGGGCCGACACATGTCGCCCATGAAGATGCATGCACTCCATCAAGTATGTGTTCCCTTTTCTAGGAACTTAGGATCAACGTATACCTTTCACACCACTTTGGAATAATAATAATTTATTATCTCAAGGACTTAAGCCCCTAATCTTAGCCCCTCTTTCCAACCTTCAGCCCCCTTTCCCTTACCCACTCTGTGGAATCTTAGTCCCCCATCACTCTTTCTTCATGGTTTGTCTGCACACAGTGATGTTTAATCTTTATTAATGTTTTGCATAATTGCATACACAAAAACAAGCTCCTGGACTTTAGCACTTAGAATCTCCGGCCTAATAAACACATAATCCCACCATCTTATCAATACTTGGCTCACCAGCCTACAAAACATTATTTACAATTCATAAACATGATTACAACAGGGCTCATCCTTGGGGATATTACAATCCCCTCCCCTTATTTTTGCATTGTCCTCAGTGCAACCTTTACACAACATCAGCAAGATTTTCAAAATATTCAAAAATATGTGGATATTTTGCCCGCATAGCATCTTCATGTTCCCAAGTCGCGCCCTCAAGACCGTACCAGATCCACTTTACCTTTACAATCCCTATGGCTCGATTCTGGAGTTGTTTTCTTTTCTAGTCCAATATGTGCACCGGATGCACTTGCGGGATTCTTTTCCGGTCCAATATGTGCACCGGATGCACTTACAGGACACCTTCTTGCTCCATCTGAATCACATTCCAATCAATTACATGATTAACATTACGTATATATTTCTTAATAAATGAAACATGAAACACATTATGTACAATCATGGATGCAGGTAATGCAAGCATATATGCAACTGGCCCAATCCTTTCTAGGATTTCAAATGGCCCACAAAATCTGGCTACCAACTTGGCACAGTTTCCTAGCTTCAGGGAAATTCTATTGGTTTTCACTTTCAGGAAAACATGATCTCCCACTTTAAACTCTCTATGGGTTCTGTATTTATCAGCATAAATTTTCTGCCTATCTTGGGTAACTTTCAAATTCTGCTTAATTTTTAGCATCTATTCTTCCATTTCCTTGAGCAACACTAGCCCAACTACTGCCCTATCAGGTGGATTATCCCAACTTACTGGAGTATTACATTTTCTGACATAAATTGCTTCAAATGGGCTCATCTTCAACAATTCTTGATACCCATTATTGTAGGCGAATTCTACCAAGTGCAGGCAGTCTTCCCATTTAGATGGTTTGTCCATCACATATATCCTTAGTNTTTAACATAGAGTTATTTCCATCATATAGATTTAAATAGAATTAACAATAAATATGCATTGCAACAGAATACATGATAATATTACAAGCATCACAAATATGCAATTTAATTGAAATTAAACACATAATGATACTTATCTTTGAAACTGTAGTAACTCCACCAACTATGTGCAGACCTTCCACGAACATCCTAGCCTTAGACCACACTGCTCATCACGCTCAGTAGTGGGTCACCCCCGAGCTGGGACTAAGCTCCACCCAAGGCAAGGGGATCCTAGACTAGGCTGAGGTTACAGGAAAACTGCACAGAGAAACTAAAGGATTCTCTCCAGGAGCCTTCTTATGCCCACTACTCACGGACTCTCATTCCCCACATGCATGTTCCACCCAGGAGTATACACCTTCACAAGCACAGTCAATCGATGCTTCACCTCCCTCTCTGGGTCTCAGCAATAGGCCGGATCAGGAATTCTCGGAGCTTTGTAGCCGGTGTTGGACTCTCTCTGGGATAAAACCACTTCCCAGCAAACTCTCTCACCTAGAGAGAGCTTCTCACAGACCTGACAACCTACCTCTTCTACCACGGGCCTAACAACCCACTTCTTCATCACACTCCTCGACTCAGCTCCAGCCAAGTGAGGACAACAACAATGGTTCAACACTCATTCACACAAGGATGACAATAGCAACATCATATGGGCATGAAACTGTAGGCTACAACATCCCACGCTAAAACACGAAACAACTAAGGCGATTACTCAGGTGTCGGGTTACTCAGAGGACGCAAAAGGGTTCACGGATTTCCAGTTTTCAGGTGCTTGCGTGAATATTGCAAAGGTTGAATACAACGGCCACTGGATTCACAAAAATACATCGGTTGACTTCATGGTTCTCATTTTTAGGATGTGTGACAAGAAAATTAAGCAAAGGTGGATCACAGAGGTCTCACGGTTTTTGGTTTCAAATCTATGTGAGGTATGCAAAGATCAGATGCAGATACCACTCAGTTCAGACAGTGGATGATAGAATGAAGGACGAACCCCCATTCCGGCTCAATTATTGGGTTAAATTGCATGTGCCTGGGCCGACACATGTCGCCCATGAAGATGCATGCACTCCATCAAGTATGTGTTCCCTTTTCTAGGAACTTAGGATCAACGTATACCTTTCACACCACTTTGGAATAATAATAAATTATTATCTCAAGAACTTAAGCCCCTAATCTTAGCCTCTCTTTCCAACCTTCAGCCCCCTTTCCCTTACCCACTCTGTGGAATCTTAGTCCCCCATCACTCTTTCTTCATGGTTGGTCTGCACACAGTGATGTTTAATCTTTATTAATGTTCTGCATAATTACATATACAAAAACAAGCTCCTGGACTTTAGCACTTAGGATCTCCGGCCTAATAAACACATAATCCCACCATCTTATCAATACTTGGTTCACCAGCCTACAAAACATTATTTACAATTCATAAACATGATTACAATAGGGCTCATCCTTGGGGATATTACAATCCCCTCCCCTTATTTTTGCATTGTCCTCAGTGCAACCTTTACACAACATCGGCAAGATTTTCAAAATATTCAAAAATATGTGGATATTCTGCCCACATATCATCTTCATGTTCCGAAGTCGCGCCCTCAAGACCGTACCATGTCCACTTTACCTTTACAAGCCCTATGGCTCGATTCTGGAGTTGTTTTCTTTTCCAGTCCAATATGTGCACCGGATGCACTTGCAGGATTTTTTTCCGGTCCAATATGTGCACCGGATGCACTTGCAGGACACCTTCTTGCTCCATCTAAATCACATTCCAATCAATTACATGATTAACATTACGTATATATTTCTTAAGAAATGAAACATGAAACACATTATGTACAATCATGGATGCAGGTAATGCAAGCATATATGCAACTGGCCCAATCCTTTCTAGGATTTCAAATGGCCCACAAAATCTGGCTACCAACTTGGCATAGTTTCCCAGCTTCAGGGAAATTCTATTGGTTTTCACTTTCAGGAAAACATGATCTCCCACTTTAAACTCTTTGTGGGTTTTGTATTTATCAGCATAAATTTTCTGCCTGTCTTGCGTAACTTTCAAATTCTGCTTAATTTTTAGCATCTATTCTTCCATTTCCTTGAGCAACACTAGCCCAACTACTGCCCTATTAGGTGGATTATCCCAACTTACTGGAGTATTACATTTTCTGACATAAAATGCTTCAAATGGGCTCATCTTCAACAATTCTTGATACCCATTATTGTAGGCGAATTCTACCAAGTGCAGGCAGTCTTCCCATTTAGATGGTTTGTCCATCACATATATCCTTAGTGTCTCTTCTATCACTCGATTCACCAGCTATGTCTTCCCATCAGACTCAGGATGATAGGTTTTGCTAAAGTTCAGATTCATTCCAAACCCCTTGAATAACCCTTTCCATAAATTTGAGGTAAATTTCGGGTCTTTGTCAGACACATTGTCTTGGGAATTCCATGCAATCGTGTCACTTCCTTCATAAAGATGTCGACAACATCCATTGCCTTGTGAGTAGTATTTAACAGAATGAAGTGGGAATCTTTCGTAAGCTTTTCCACCACCACCATGATTGAGTCATGTTGCTTGCCTGTCCTGGGCAATCCTGTGATGAAATCCATTGTCACTACCTCCCACTTCCACTCAGGAATGGGTAAAGGTTGTAGCAACCCTGCTGGGTGTCTATGCTCAGCTTTAACCTTCTGAAACTCCATACATCTAATGATGTATTCTGCAATTTATTTCTTCATACCTGGCCAAAAGTAATGGCTCTTGACTGTTGCCACAGTTCTCTGATATCCAGGGTGCCCTACATAAGGTATGTTTTTCATTTCTTTCAAAATCATAAGTTTCAATTCTTGGACGTTAGGTACATAAATTATGTTCTTGTACAGAAGTGTTATGTCAGTTTCCAATTTATAATTCTCCATTTTATGTGGCATATTAAATTGTTGTATCTTCGCTACCAAATCCTTGTACTGCAAATTTGTATTTGCAGCCTCCGAAATTTTATCTTTAATATCATTTCGGTACATGCTAATGGTCGTAACATGCAATTCATGCACTCTCCTGCTGAGTGCATCAGCCACTTTGTTCTCTTTTCCTTTGATATGTTGTATATCAAAGTCATATTCACAAAGAAACTCCAACCACCTACTCTGCCTAGAATTCAAGGTTGGTTGATCGAATAAATACTTCAGACTATTATGGTATGTTCTTAGCTCAAACCTCTTTCCCATGAGATAATGCCTCCATTTATTTAGAGCGTGAACGATAGCTGCCAACTCTAAATCATGAGTTGCGTAGTTCTTTTCGTGCTCTTTCAACTTCCTGGATTCATAACATATTATGAATCCATTCTGACTGAGGACTCCTCCCAGTCCTTCTTTGCATGCATCTGTGCACACCACGAAATATTCATTCAAATCTGCAATCCTCAGGATTGGAGCACTGGTTAACGGTTACTTCAATTGCTGGAATCTTTTCTCACATTCCTCTATCCACTGAAATTTCTTCCCCTTCCTTTGCAAGGAAGTGATAGGGTGATTTATCCTTGAGAACCTACGATAAACCCTGTGTAATATCCAACTAGACCCATAAAGCATCTGACTTTCATCACGTTATTTGACGCTGACCATTCTCTAATGACCTCGATCTTCTTAGGATCTACAGCCATCCCATCCTTCGAAGTAATATGCCCCAAGTAATGGATTTGTTCCTGATAAAACAAGCACTTTCTCAACTTGGCATACATTTGGTGCTCTCTTAGCAACTGCAACACCATCCTCAAATGTTGCTCATGCTCTTCCTCCAACTTGGAATACACCAAAATGTCATCCAGGAAGACTATGACAAACTTGTCTAGATAGTCCCTGAATACACCATTCCTCAAGCACATAAAAACAGCGGGTGCGTTTGACAGCCCAAACAACACCACTGTGAACTCATAATGACCATACCTTGTTCTAAAGGCGGTCTTCTTGATGTCTTCATCCTTTATCCTTACCTGGTGATATCTCGACCTGAGGTCTATCTTCGAAAATATATTCACATCCTTCAACTAATCGAAGAGGTCATCAATCCTCAGCAGAGGATATTTGTTCTTAACAGTTACTTTGTTCAATTGTCTGAAATCAATACACAATCTTAGCGTCCCGTCCTTATTCTTCACGAACAGGACCGGGGCACTCCAAGGTGACACGCTTTGGCGTATATACCCCTTCTTCAAAATCACTTCAAGCTGCAATTGCAGCTCTTTCAGCTCTAGCATACTCATTCTATAAGGAGCTTTCGACACTGGAGCTGATCCAGGCATCAAGTTTAGAGAGAAGTCAATATCTCTTTTCAGAGGTAGTCCGGGTACCTCTTGAAATACATCTTCAAACTCCTTTAGTACTGCATGATCTCTAATCTTTGAGACCTCATCTTTATATGCTTCCTCCACGTGGGCTGCAAATAATTGACAGCCTTTTATATAGCACTTCTTCAGCTGCATTGCTGAGATTTCTCTGATAGAAATAGCTCTGGGAATTCCTTGGACTATTTTATGATTTCCTTCCTCATCTAGGCAAGTGAATGCCTTGTTAAGACAGTCCAGGATGGCATGGTGTTGGTCCAACCAGTCCATCCCAACTAGACAGTCATAAGAACCTAAAGGAATAATGTTCAATTCAGCCTGTGTGCTCAGTCCATTCATGTCCACTGGACATGACTTAACTAACTCAGTGACTTTCCTTTTGGTTCCTGTAGCTAGATGCACTAACCAAGAATTTTCATGTTTGCTTCTCGACAATTGAAAACTTTACACCACTCTAGGATCTATATAACTATGACTAGCCCCTGAATCAATTAAAATAGTAAAGGCATGGTTGTTGATCATACCTTCCACTTCAATCATGTGTGACTGATATTCATATTGCTTGTTGTCCATGTCTGCATAGATTCTTGGTACTCTACTACCCATGTCTTCCACTATTTCAACTTGTTGAACATTATGGACGACTCTCACTTTACCATTTTTATGGGGAAAAACTCTGCACTTGTGGTTCCCCTGACGGCTCCAACACTGAATGGGTGTCTTCCTTGGCATTTGTTCCCCTACATCAGCCATTCTTGGCTCTCTAAATGATGGTTTTCATTTAGGACTATTTTTGAAAAAGGAAGGTGTGTTTCCCTTCTACCTCTACTCTTTCTTAAACTTCTTCTGGTCATCCCAAGCCTTCCTAAAAGTAGGTTTTTCTCTTTTTTGTTCACATAAGCATTTCTCTCTTCTTATAGTTTCTTCCATAGTCTTAGGATCATCATACCGAATCTTGTCACCAATGGAAGGTGGCAACCCACTTAGATACCTCTGAATATTGACAGTCTCATCTTTGATGAATGGGACATACTTCAGCNAACTTTACACCACTCTAGGATCTATATAACTATGACTAGCCCCTGAATCAATTAAAATAGTAAAGGCATGGTTGTTGATCATACCTTCCACTTCAATCATGTGTGACTGATATTCTTCTTGCTTGTTGTCCATGGCTGCATAGATTCTTGGTACTCTACTACCCATGTCTTCCACTATTTCAACTTGTTGAACATTATGGACGGCTCTCACTTTACCATTTTTATGGGGAAAAACTCTGTACTTGTGGTTCCTCTGACGGCCCCAACACTGAATGGGTGTCTTCCTTGGCCTTTGTTCCCCTACATCAGCCATTCTTGGCTCTCTAAACGATGGTTTTCCTTTAGGACTATTTTTGAAAAAGGAAGGTTTGTTTCCCTTCTACCTCTACTCTTTCTTAAACTTTTTCTGGTCATCCCAAGCCTTCCTAAAAGTAGGTTTTTCTCTTTTTTGTTCACATAAGCATTTCTCTCTTCTTATAGTTTCTTCCATAGTCTTAGGATCATCATACTGAATCTTGTCACCAATGGAAGGTGGCAACCCACTTAGATACCTCTGAATATTGACAGTCTCATCTTTGATGAATGGGACATACTTCAGCAGTTCCAAAAATCTTCATTCGTATTCATCAATGGTCATGTTGCCCAGCTTGAGTTCAAAGAACTCTTTCATATTTTTGTCGTAGTATCTTTTAGTCAAGTATTTATTCTCAAAATACCTCTTGAATTATTTCCAAGTGATATCTTTCTCTCTAATGTGTTGGACCTACACAAGTTGATCCCACCACATGGATGCTTTTCCCTTTAGTTGATACATTGCAACTCTTCCTTCTACATGAGAGGAATAATTCTGTAGTTGGAAATATTTCCTCATGCCAAGCAACCATGTTTCAGAATCTTCCTTCTTATTATGTTCTCCATCAAACGTAGGAGGCTTAATCTTGTTCATTTCTCCCTTCAGTTCATCCACTCCAAATCTCCTGTGCTTTCTGGTAGGAGATGGGATTGAACTAATCTATGCCCTCCTCTTGGAATGACCTTGGGAGTGATGATGGCCTCTACCAACACTCCTTGATGTTCTTGCCTTATAAGTCTGGTGACTCCTTGTTTTTCTCGAGTCTCTCTCCTTGTCCAACTTCTTTTCTATTCTCTCCAGACTCTTCATCAACTTTAAGTTGAATTATCCCTGTTTTTCCTTAGATTTCATGAGCTTTCTTCTATCTTCTCGGTGAATTTGGGAATCTTTCTGCAATCTTTCAATGATTTTCATCATATGCCCTTTCTTATCTATCTCTTCGCCATACCCATTGGAGTTCTACCCTTCAACTCCCAAATGAACATCCATACCTTTAGATTCATTCTTTGAACTGGAAGCATTATGTGCCTCCTCCATTTCTTTGCACTCAGTGTCAACTATATTCAGTTTTGGCACTCGTTAAACTTCAACAAACACAATGTGCAAACAACAAGAATTTTTCAGGCCATCAATTCTTAACAAATCCCACATCATTCATAAACAAATTTGATTCAAGAAAACATTTAGTTTTCATTCTCTGTGATTCTCATTCAATCAAGAATCCCTGCAGATTTCTTCTTTCGGAGCTCTTCTCTGCTAAGTTTTCGAGCACTATCCCCTTTCTCTCAGTCCCCCAACCCACACAACCATGGGTCGTGACCAAACTCTAGATCAATAAGCACTTACTCAGGCCTTCGACCTTTGAAATTTTTAAATCACATCACAACAATCTCTCAGAGTTCCGAGTTACCGAACTCGTGAAGTAGAGTGGATCAATAGTCCACACCTACCCAACATCCAACGGCTGACACTCACTATGGAACCTCAGGTATCTGAGTTCTGGGACTTCGAGACTTCAGTTTTCGAAAGTTTTCCTGCTTGCTTCCCTTTCGATCTCCCGAATTATGAACTTTTGACTTCTCTATCCTCTGGGCCCACATAGTACAGTTGTCACCAACTAAGGCGATGGCACGTGGTATGCCTAGAAAGGTCCAAGCCACGACCACGTTTACCCTTCCAATTTGAAACTTTGGGCTTCAGAATTTTCAACTCCTCTACACTCGCTTTTTCCTGGAGCGTTTTTTTTCCGGAGTTCACGATCTATCGACGCGTGTCCTCCTTCACGGTCAACGACTATGAGTGACTTCAACACTTCAGGCTTCAGGAGTTTCAAACTCACATCACATGCCTCCTCACGAAATACTTCCACTCAAAGTACACGATCTCTTGGCACGTGTCCTTCGCAACGGACAGTTGCAATCTACTTCATAACTTAGGGAGTTTGTCACACTCCACACTAGAAATCCTCCAAAGTGATTTTTCTTTGCCTTCCTGGACACGGATCTAATGGTCAAACTCTTTTCCTACATCTATGGTGTAGATATCCTTCGAAATTTTATGCCTTAACGCATTCCACTTCTCCCGACTGTCGAACTCCGAAAGGCTTCCAGGATAAGCTTCCTGCACCTTCTCCGAATCTGACAGTTGTAAAGGACTCTCCTTTTCCAAAATAGATCCTACGGCTCCAACACCCCAAGTGTTGAGCTCTCTCTCTCTCTCTGGTCAAATACCACGTCGGCTACGGTTTTATTCTACCACTACTCCTCCTGAGCTTCGTAACACGGCCAAGTAACCCCTTGGCGCTCAGAAACATTCTAAGGTTCAAAATTGGTTCCATCTAAACACCATTTCCACTCGAAACCTTGGGTCCAAAGACCACTTATCCGGTCCATCCAGGCTCAACATTGAAACCTTGGGCTCTGATACCATATTGTAACATCCCCGAGCATCAACCCCACTGTCGAAAAACTCTACTACGCAAAACATTCTCATACTTATATATATAACATGCATATTAAATCAAATTAACACATTTAACATAGAGTTATTTCCATCATACAAAATTAAATAGAATTAAAAATAAATATGCATTGCAACAGAATACATGATAATATTACAAGTATCACAAATATGCAATTTAATTGAAATTAAACACATAATGATACTTATCTTTGAAACTGTAGTAACTCCACCAACTACGTGCAGAACTTCCACAAACCTCCAAGCCTTAGACCACACTGCTCATCACGCTTAGCAGTGAGTCACCCCCGAGCTGGGACTAAGCTCCACCTAAGGAAAGGGAATCCTAGACTAGGCTAAGGTTACAAGAAAAATGCACAAAGAAACAAGAAGGATTCTCTCTAGGAGCCTTCTTATGCCCACTACTCATAGACTCTCATTCCCCACATGCATGTTCCACCTGGGATTATACACCTTCATAAGCACAGTCCATCGGTGCCACACCTCCCTCTCTGAGTCTCGGCAACAGACCGGATCAGGAATTCTCAAAGCTTCGTAGCTGGTGTGGGACTCTCTCTGGGAGAAAACCACTTCCTAGCAGACTCTCTCACCTAGAGAGAGTTGCTCACAAGCCTGACAACCTGCCTCTTCTACCACGGGCCTAACAACCTGCTTCTTCAGCACACTCCTCAACTAAGCTCCAGCCAGGTGAGGACAACAACAATGGTTCAACACTCATTCACACATGGATGATAGTAGAAACAACAGATGGGCATGACACCGCAGGCGGCAACATCCCACGCTAAAACACGACACCGCTAAGGCGATTACTCAAGTGTCAGGTTCCTCAGAGGACACAGAAATTTTCACGGATTTTTGGTTTTCAGGTGCCTGCGTGAATATTTCAAAGGTCTAATACAGAGGCCACGGGATTCACGAACATACATCGGTTGGCTTCACGGTTCTCGTTTTCAGGATGTGTGATAAGAAATTAAGTAGAGGTCGATCACAAAGGTCTCGCGGTTTCGGGTTTCAGATATGCATGAGGTATGTAGAGATCAGACGCAAAGACCACTCAGTTCAGACAACGGACGGCAGAATGAAGGATGAACCCCCATCACGGCTCAATTCTTGGGTTAAATTGCATGTACCTAGGCTGACACATGTCGCCCATGAAGCTGCATGCACTCCATCAAGTATGCGTTCCCTTTTCCACGAACTTAGGATCAAAGTATACCTTTCACACCATTTTGGAATAATAATAAATTATTATCTCAAGGACTTAAGCCCCTAAGCTTATCCCCTATTTCCAACCTTTCAGCCCCCTTTCCCTTACCCACTCTATGGAAGCTTAGTCCCCCATCACTCTTTCTTCATGGTCAGTCTGCACGCAGTGATGTTTAATCTTTATTAATGTTCTGCATAATTTCATATACAAAAATAGGCTCCTGGCCTTTAACACTTGGGCTCTTCGGCCTAATAAACACATAATCCCACCATCTTATTAATACTTGGCTCACCAGCCTACAAAACATGATTTACAATTCATAAACATGATTACAAAAGGGCTCGTCCTTGGGGATATTACAATAGTATATTGATGTAGTGATTGATGGATCATGTATTGTCCTTGACATAAATGGATTGATGTCAAGTGGATCCATAGTCATATGATGAGATGCATAGATGAATATGGATCGATACAGTTTCACTAATATATGATGCATAGATGAAGATGGATCAATGTGTTGTCATTTGATGCATAGTTGGATTGATGTAAAATATGACTCCTTATTGTCTTGTCATGGTTGTACAAATGGATGAACTCCAAAGTGGTCCCCTTATGGTGAAAGCCCTCACAGGAATACGCTTTGTGGTTGAGTTATCCTAAAAGTATGGTTAGAGAACCCATGCTTAATTGTGGAATAATGAGATGAAGATCAATGAATTTGTCAGTGAAACTATCCTAGATGGATATTTCTTTTCAATCAATTTTCGGTGGTATGTGGAACGTCACATAACTCCTCACAGTTTGAGAGTTATGGCCTTACGAAGTTGGAGGACCCCCATATGTTGGCTTGAAGCCCCAAACGGTCAAAGAAGTCAAAGTGCTTACAAAGAAGAAATTATTTAAATAATAAAGTGAAGTGACCAAGTCAAAGACGATTATTTAAATAATAAAGTGATGTGACAAAGTCAAAGAGGATTATTTAAATAATAAAGTGAAGTGACAAAGTCAAAGAGGATTATTTAAATAATGAAGTGAAGTGACAAAGTCAAGGAGGATTATTTAAATAATAAAGTGACAAAGTCAAAGAGGATTATTTAAATATTAAAGTGAAGTGACAAAATCAAAGAGGATTATTTAAATAATA